>JAVQJD010098412.1:0-73876 GCA_036023655.1 Nannoperca australis | reverse complement strand
TTTTTTTAAAAAATTTGGGCCCCCGACATCCCCCCCCCCCCCCCCCCCCAACACACAAATAAAATAATTAAAACTGCCCGGTCCAGTTAAAACAAGCTCAAGGTGGAATGTTATAAAACTGCATTTTAGCTCAAATTACAACCCGTCACACAAAACTGTCTTTGTAGCAGCAACAACTACACGGCTGTACACACAAACATCCTAACTGTAGCACGTCTTCGTTTTTTTGTTGGTTACAAATGAACATTTCCTGCACAATATTTTTAGTTCTATGGTTGAAGATGTTTCAGCAGGAAATCCTCAGGTCAGTAATTTATAAGCCATAAATAATTTCATTTTCACATTTGGAAAACGTTAAATTTACTTCCGCTTCTCATGTTACAATTGCGCAGATGACGTGCCACATCTTTCACTCAAACCTAATAACGATTACTTCTTTAAACACAAAACAGATCAAGGACGTTCAGTAGCGTTAAAAGGTGAACATTGTGCAAACTTATAAAAAAAAGACTGCATCTAAACACAACCCAAATTAAATTAGCAACTATATATAATGAACCAGCTGAGATATTCTCAATATTTGGGATCAAACGGCATAGGACCCAGTTCTATTTTGACATCAGCCATGTGTCTGTCTGCGCTTCTGCTGCACTTTCTCCACTTGCGTTCACCGTGTGGTCGAGCTCTGGCTCTCTGCTGCTTCCGCTGTTGATGCTTCGCGCTCAACTCCTCCCTCGAGTCCGGGTCGGGTCTTTCAAACGGCCCGCTGTGTGATTCAAACACAAATGTGAGTTCAACTTATAAATATGTCCAAGCTGCAGCACAATAACGTAAAAACGGTCACAAAGCCAGAGTTTCTCCTAACCTAACTCGTTCAGTTAGCAGACACGTATCAGTCTGACTTTAAAGACTCGTAAGTCCGCTGTACGTCCGGTATGCACCTGCAGGATATGTTGGATTTTTAAAATCATATTATGATGGCGGGTGAGTTGATCAAAATCAAATCTGCTCAACAATAAAATCTAAATAATCTATTAAACAGCAGAGATGACAGTTAAATCTCCACTACTTATACTCATGTTGCTTCAGATAAATTATTATTGCTGTTTGCAGCACTGTTGAACTAGAATTATTGATCAAACCAAAGCAGTTGAACCCCAATTTGTTCCAACAGTTTAATTAGGTGTACATTACATATTAACCAACTGTTACCAATAAATAAAACAGATTATCTTATCTATTAGAGCTGAAACCATAAGTGCATTAATCCACTGAGATAACTGAGTAGTCGTTTCATTTTCAAGAATAAATAAGTGATAAAACAAGATATTTAAATGGGCATTTTTCATTACTCTGATATTTTATATACAAAAACAATCGATTAATTGAGGAAACAATCAACTGGCTACTAATTGGAAGTATACAAGTTCAACACAGTGTCTACATTACTATCAAAAATATGTCTTTGATTCCAACAATATTATTGGAAAACTTGGTAATGATTGGGAGGTCCTTCGCTCTACGCAGCTTTGTGAGAAGGCCTGAAGAGGAAACTCTCACCTGTGAACTTTTAGCATCGTTTAAGACACTTTGTGATACAGCCCCAGAGACTTACTTCGGGCCATAGCTTTTTGCGTAAGTCTCTCCGAAGAAGTGCCGGAAGACGTAGTCGTCAAAGTCTCGGAACACGCCGTCGTCGTGGCCGTGATACTCGTGCATGTCGGTCAGATAGTCCTCCACGCCGCTGACAAAGTCTGTGAACAGCATCCGGTCGTGGATGAACACTCCGTTGTGGAAGAAGTTGTTGATGAACATCTCCAGCTCTTTCCAGTGGCGGAAGTGGTCAACTTCCTGCTGCAGGTAGCTCTGCAGCAGCTGGTGAAATTCGTCTGCTCTGATCGGCTCCGTGGCTTTGTTGAACAGGCTCATGGACTCCTGGTAGGCGCAGTCGAAAACCCCGGAGCACCCTTTCAGGTTGGCCTTGTGGGTATTTTGACCTTGATCTTCGTGAACTTTATGTCCGGATTTTCGGGTGTTGTGGTCGCTCTGGAAGGAGTCGTCAAATTTGTGCGGGTGTCTGTGATGGGGCTTGTGGGATCTGTGCTGCCACGACTCTTTTGTTTCCTTCTCATCGCGTCTCTTATTATAAAAGCCTCTGGCTTTGTCGATGAAGGTCGAAGCCGAATCCTTGAAGTGTCGGAAAGTTAATTTGACCGAATCTGAGAACTTCCTCAGGTTCTCCTTCACGGCTTCCTTTGCTTTCTTTATCTGCTCTTTGTGGTGATGGACAAACTCTTTGGTGGAGTTCTTCACAGCATCAAATGTCTTTTTCACTTTCCCTGCCATGCCCTCTTTAGTTTTTTTCCCTTTGGACTCTGTCTCTCCTTTGGCTCCTTCGTCTTTGGTTTCCACATACAACCTCTCCCACAGATCAGAGCGCTGCTGCTCGAAGTTCAGTCTCTTCTCCAGCTCCATCAGACGCGACTGCAGCTCTTCTGCCTCTGAACCGGCTTCCTTTCCAGCCCCGTGGACGCGGCTTTTCAGCAGATTTAACTCTCTCCTCAGCTCATCTGTGACCTTTTTCTCCTTGTTGAGCTTCTTCCTCAGTGTCTGTGCTTCAGCCATCATGTCATCCCTCTGGCCGTGGAAGCTTTGGATCAGCCGTTTCTCCTCCTCCAGCTGGTCTTTCAGCCTCTGGTTTTCGGACAGAAGCGTGTCTGCAGCAGCTTCCGACGCCTCCCGATCTCTGATCTTCGAGCGCAGGTTTCTCAGCTCCCCCTGTAAGGCGGACAGGGACTTCTCTTCACGTTCCAGGGAACTTTTCAGCTGCTGGTTCTCGGCCGTCAGCCTCTGCTGCTGAGACACATGGTTCGTCGTCTCCTCAGCCTTCTGTTTCAGCAACACTTCCAGATCATTTCTCTGAGCCTTAATGGGGGGGGGGGCAAAAGAGGGAAAGTTACGGCTTTTGATGTGTTGTTTAGACGAGTCACGATTATTGAACGCAAATCATTCAGCATTTGAACAGTAAAACAAAATGCAAGAAGACAAATGAAACGACTCATAAGATTTGCATTTATTTTGCATTTGTATTAGATTACCAAAGCAGTACAAACGGACTTTCCCGTTACCTGAATGTGCGCTTGTTTGATGTTCAGCTCCTGGTTCTCGTTCTTTATCTTCTCAATCACCTCTGTGAGCAGTGAAATAACTTTCTGCTCGTCCATGTCATCCAGAACAACATCACCCCTCTGGAGCTGAGTGAGAAAAGGAAGAAACAAGTTACGGTCTGTTAAAGCCAGGCGTTGCCCGGGTCAGGATTGTTGAAGGTGATCAGGATGTTTACTCCAAATATGATATTAACTAAATTGAAACGTCTTTTGGCATTTATTACAACATCATTTTAAATCTGTCAAACAGATTTAAACATTTGTTTAATATTATCAAAGTGGAGCGTGGATATCCGAGTTACCTGGACCGTAGGATGACTTGACTATAAACTCTGTAATATTTTGGGAAGTTCCTTGTTTACACAAAAAAAAACATAAAAACACTCGTCTGTTGTAAGACAACAAAATAAAAGACCCCTGTAGTCAACACCCCCTCACTTTGAGACTTCTGCTTTATTTCTTTATGAGTTGATCATTGATTATGAGGCTTTGTGGTGGCATTGGATTTTAAGTTATTTATCAATATTTTGTCCACTTAATTTAGCGGGTTCTAATAAATCACCTTACAATAAAACACAATCTAATACAACAAAAACTAAACAAAGTATGAGCAGAGTTGAACCGACACGTCTGAAAGGATTTATTATTGATTTATTATGGGACTGTTGTACTGGGTTGCACTGGAATATGTTTCTATATTTGGTTTAACAAACATTTAAGAAGAAAGTAAACGTAAATACAGTGAATACAAAAAGAATATTATGCTTGAAAGAACAAGTTATTGATTACTGCTCTGTACGTTCTGAGTTAATGGCCTGTGTCGTCACTGACCTGGTTTGGAAAAGGTTCCTCTCTAACATGCCGGTGAAGCAGATTTCTCACACCATCGAGTTCATTCACGCTGATTTTTTCCTGTCTTTCTTGAATCCGGACGGTGCCTGTGAGTGAGATTTGTAACACAAACACATTATTTACACACAAACATTAGAAAGCATTGTTGGAGTCTGCAGTGGTCTATAATGGTCAGAAACACAGTGATTAGCACTGTAGTTCCAACCAAAGATCTGCGGATATTTCTCTTGCACCTGCTCTGACAACCAAACTAGGGAGCCGTGTGACGAAAACCTGGAGACAAATCTGACACAAAGTACATTTCTATTCGACCTGAGAGACAGAGAGGCCGAGTCAAAGCCAGACTTACATCCCTTTGAAAATCAGTGGGATTCTTTGATATTTCACAGGTGATTAAAATCTTTTAGCAATAAAAAGTACATTCATTTCTGCTAACTGGAAAATTTAAATACGTAAACATTTTCTGTAGTGAACTTCTTACCGTAGAGGTGGCCAAAGCCCATGCTGATGGCTATGACGAGGGCGATCAGGACACACGTGTTGAGGATGCTGCTGCGCTGGCTTTGCCTTCGGACATCCAGAGCAGCAGCGGGTCCAGCTTCAGCCTGCTGCCCCTCGTCTTTCTCCTCCTCACTCTGGCCAGATTCCCGTGCCGCCTCCTCGTCCTCCGGCTCTGTCACGACGCTCGTGGTATTCTTCCTCAACCTTCGTCTTCGGACAACAGTACTGGAGCTCCGTCCTGCCTCGTCCTCGCTGCTGCTCGAGTTTGTCCCTGCAGGCTGCTGCGCTGAGAAACCTACAGCAAAATACACAAAGTTATGGTCGCATGGTGGAAAGAAATGACCAGAAAAGCGAAATACACACACACACACACACACACACACACACACACCAGGCTCAGAGAGTATGCGGAAGTGAGGTTGATCATGCAGATATCATATAACAGATTCACTAATGCTGAACAATACTGCTGCAAATTCTTGATCCATTTGTGTTTGTGAATACATTAAAGGAATAGTTCGACATTTTCGGAAATACATGTATTTGCTTTCTAGCCAAGGCAGCTGTTTCCGGTCTTTGTGCTAAGCTAAGCTAACCAGCTGTAGCTTCAACGAGTGGTATTAATCTTCTCATCTAACTCTCGGCAAAAAAGCATACTTCCCGAAAATTTCCAACTATTCCTTTAAACAGAAGACGGCTAAAACAACATTTATAAATACTAACTTATAACAGAAATGAAGAAACAATTGTGATACGAAATTCTCTCGGTGGGATCTTCTAGATGATTTGTTTTTTGTTGTTGTTTTAGTTCACCAAAAACAAAAAATGCAGAGATTCTCAGATATTAAACTAAAAAACCCTCTAGATTTCATAGTTTATGGCTGCACGTTATCTGTGCACACTTCTTACACTGACTTGAACTCACCTTCATTTTAATATCACTACATTTTAGCCAGACCTACAAACACCCACAAAAGCACACAGGTGGAAAAAGCCACGCTGCATTTTTTCTTCACGTGCTTTAACATGCTTTTAAAAAGAAGCACAGCTGGCTCACATCAGCATGTGTTCTTGTCAGCAACCGATCGGGATTAGTTCTGTGCATTGCTGAGCAAGCTTAGCATCGTATTAGATTCACTCCAGGTTCAATCAGGCCACCTGGAAAAGAGCGGCCTCCAGTGAGCTGACATCTCAGGTGGTGGCCTAAGTTCACAAGACTCTGCGGAAGTTTCCAGTGACTCAACGTCAAACCTGCTTTGGCAACGTGGAAAAACAGGCAGAGGAAGAAAGTTTTTTGTGTTGATGTGTCAAATTTCTCTAAGTTGACTCTTTGGCTGTGAGTGTAAACAAAATCAGCTTGCTAAAGAAAGTTTAAGACAGTTCAATGTGTGGCGCTGCAGCCCTACCAGTCTCTGCAGCTGTGAAGGCGTACTGGCTGCTGCAGGAGGTGCCGAGGTAGAACTCCTCGTCACCTGCTGCATCCTCTTCCACCGCAGCGTGCTCCTCCTCCTCCTCCTCCTCCTCCTTCAAGTCTCTGAGAGTCACAATGTCCGAGTGATCGCTGGAGGACAACAGACTCACATGCAGACTCACTTTCCCTGTGCCACTGTCTCCAGCCTGGAGAAGACACACACACACACACACACACACACATATATATATATATATATATATATATATATATTTTTTTTTTTTTGAAGATAGAAGGCAAAGGGAGAAGCAACCAAGCGGCTGTGGATTATTTAAAGAACGTCTCACCTCTGAGGCATACAGCGTCTCGTCTGTGGTTTGTTCTCCCAGAGTGTCATCAAGTGAAACGGTGACCCTCTCTTCAACACACTCAGCTGAGAATATAATAAACACAAATTAAGATAAATGTGTGAATTATGATTGTCACATACACTAAATCAGGTGTTACTACATAATGATAACAGTTATAATATATTACTAAAATATTACTATTTCTATGCTATTACTATCATTACTGATTAATTTGACAGT
Organism: Nannoperca australis; assembly: GCA_036023655.1. Classification (NCBI taxonomy): domain Eukaryota; kingdom Metazoa; phylum Chordata; class Actinopteri; order Centrarchiformes; family Percichthyidae; genus Nannoperca; species Nannoperca australis. The sequence continues at coordinate 67,355 of JAVQJD010098412.1, read as the reverse complement.
TACTTTCTTTATTAATCGATTCATTGTTTGGTTCATAAAATGGCAGAAAATAGTACAAAATGCTCTTTACAATTTCCCAAAGCACCAGTTGACATATTCAAATTGCCAGTTTTGTTCAAACAACAGTCCAACACCCAAAGAAATTCAGTTAAATGTCATAGGCAAGAGTCCAAGGCAAGTTTATTTATATAGAAGGAGCCACCACAGGCGTGAATGGTACAAGACCAAAAAAACAGATTTTTTTTTTTACCAGCCGATGCAGCGGCCTGCGTGTCCTGCAGCTCTACTTCTTCTACTGGAGGACGCTCCAACAGCTCAGCTCCACATTCCACTACAGCCTCCGATACCAGCGTCTCGATGTCTGAACCCTGTAAATATAATAAACACAGATTAAAACTGGTCATGATGGGAAAAAAACATCTTTTAAATGACGATAAATATGAATCATTCAGACAATACATGCAGACATTGAACAAACATCAGTTGATGCTGGAGGCGTAGTGTATATGCAAAAATGAAAAAGTAACCTCTGTGTGTGTGTGTGTGTGTGTGTGTGTAGCTAAAACTGTAACAAAAGGATCCCATAAAAAACGGAAAAACAGCAATTGCAAAAGATTATAAGCAAAAGTAGTCTTTAATTGCAAACCTCAGCTTGTTCATTGTCAGACATATAACTTGTGTACAAAAATACTCTTTTATTACCAAAACACCAGTGTAGTAATGAAAGAGTGTTTTTACCCATTATGGTTTTTATTTTTATTTTTATGTGGTCGTGTTTATTGTTAGTCTGTGTGGTCACATCGGTGTGCTGTGTCTAAAAGTATCTGCTTACAATCACATGACCAGTTTATCATATGAGACCCATATGACAAAGGTCCGCTCATATGCTGCAAAGAAAAGCAGTTCAAGGAGAAAGGATTTCTACCTCATTACTAATAATGGTCCAGCCACAGGACGACTCTGTATCACTTGACGTCTCTGACATTTCCGTCAGTTGTCAGCAATATAGAGGGATCTAGAAGGAGATAAGGAGGTTAACACTGGAGACAGTATGCTGTGCTGCTGAAAAAGATACAGTAGGTCATTGTGTGCAGTATTTATTTGATGGAAATGAATGGGCTGGCCCTTTAATTCAGACCTGCCTTTTGGTGTAGTGGCACACTGACAACAAACAATGATACTAACATCTGATTCTGAGTCAGGTGTACACCAATAAGTGAAGTGGTAAAGCTGTGACCCCGAGCAGCCTGCAAGAATTTCACTAAAGCTGCGTGTCCAGGAACTTTCCCCAGGGACCAGGGGCCTCTGGAGGAGCTCGCAGTTCACGCCTGTGGTGGCTCCTTCGCTGCCAGCGTCTAGCTTGCCAACAAATGCTGTAAACATAAGACATGTGATCAGCAACTAACTATATAACTAAAACGACACACGGGGATCTTTCTCAGTTTCCTGATCCTTATTGTTGTTATTATCATTATTATCTTGCCAGTTAGTACGTCCGTGGACATTTAGTTATGCTATAGCTGCTATCTTACATTCAGACATTAATGAATTAATGAGTTATTGTTGTTGGGGGGCGTATGTGGATTACGGCAACGAACCCTTCACTGGAACCAACTTGTGGTTTCTTTTTGATGAAAAAAGTGCCACAAATGATGAGATGAGGAAGTGACATTATGCGGTACTCTTATGGATGGCTAAATCTCGTTTCAGTCACCATCTGCTGTCCAGCTTTGTAATTCATTCTCATCCCCACCTTTATTACTTTTCTCTAGCCTGCCATGGACTTCATAACGTTACTTTTCTCCTCCAACACACAAACAGAGGTAACAGCGATCTCTAGCTTCGCAGTTTAATAACAGCTCCTGCGGCCTGACAAAAATAAACAGCCGTCGTTTGAGAGACAACCACGATGAACACTGCGGCTGTAAACTACAGGTAGCATTAGCATCGTCTATTAGCATTAAATAACGATATTTAGAGGTTGTTTCGCAGATAGTGAACCAACTTAACAGGGTAGTGATTAATGTCGCCTATCTGGGCATCGTCGGAACATAAAATCAGTGCCATATGTTGTGTATGTTCGTTATCTTTAGCAGCCCCTTAACATTACTAGCTTTTAAAAAAGAATAATGATTAAAAACTGACTAAACTCACGGGTGTTTGGCGCCCAAAGACGAGGCAGCTGTTTACAAGAGTCTCCAGAGTTATTGCAGTATGCCCTAACCCAGGTTATCGGTTCACACTCACTGCAAAGCCGACTCGGACGGGAAATGTAGTTTCAAGGTGGTGTGGAAAAGTGTTCAGTGAATTCTCGGGGGACTACATTTCCCAGGAGTCCGCGCGGTGTTTTACAAGGCTCAGCGTGGGTGGAGCAAAGTGTTTGGAAACAAATCTTGTGGCTCCGAAAAAAACATAAACAAGGAAGCGTGACAAAGCAGACCCGTGGATGTATTATAACAGCACCCCATGAGGAGACAACACGCGGAGCTAATTAATAAGAAGACAACGAACTCTTTAATGTGTTTTGGACTGCGTTGTAGTATTAGCAGACGTTTTAAAAAAAAAATATATCAGTAAATCTAAAAAGTTCAACTGTGCGTCAGAAAGCACGTGCTCGTCGTTGTTATGGGTGGTGTTTGCGTGTCGTCTGGCTCCCGGTCAAAAAACTCCACCTGCCAAACGAGCAACTTAACTAAAACAACTCGTACAACGACTTTCTATTTCTAGACTCTATTTCTATTCTATGACACATTTTTGTGTCTTAACATTATGGTAAAATAATAGTAATATAGAAATCATATGATCTCATATGATTACTATATTTATATGATCTCATATGATTACTGATATAACCATATGATTATATCAGAGGTCAGTGTCATGCCACTTTGTGTAAATTGTAATTATTCAAGGAGCAGTGTGCTTTGCTCATAATCATACATAATAATGGCGAAAAGAGTGTAAGCTCATATATAACATTTGCAGCAGTTAGGGAAATTGAATTTTGGACCAAATAAAGCACACTAAGGTGATGAAGAGTGTGTGTAATACTGCAGATAAGACAATCTTCAACACTAATGTGACATTAACTGCATAATGCTGGACGTATGTACCTCATATATTATGTTTAATCTATAACAAGGCATCATAGTTCAAGAGCGGATCACGTGTTGCATGTAAAACTGCAAATCTAGAAATAACTACAGCTTTCAAATAAATGGAGAGCAAAACATTCTCTGTAAACTGAAGTTTGAGCTCTGGGTAATTGTGATAGCATTTCTCACTATTTTCTGAATTTTTATAAATCAAATCAATCAATTAATTGAGAAATTAATCAACAGATCAATCAATAATAAAAAAGGTTAATTATATGTGTTGGGAAAACTTTATTATGAGTTATATTATGCAGAAATAATAAATCTACTCAGTGTATCTATTTATATATATATTCAACATATATTTCATCTGTATCCATTTGAAGTGTAAGTGTGTGAAAGTGCAACAGGCGCTGTTGGATTAACTGAGGAGTAAGTGTGTGCGTAGTATGAGGGGATGGTTGGTGTGTCCAGCTGATGTCATCCTAGTTTGGAGATTATGACGCCAGTATCTACAGGACGAGGATTGGTTAATATCTAGGAGGGCGGAAAATCCATCACAGATCTCCACCTAGAATGGGTTGGGTTATTTGTATTATAAAATGGCCTGCACTTTCATTTTGTTTTAGTTCAGCTCCGGGACTAACTCGCGTTTATTTCTTTCAAAGAATAAACTCTTCTGATCGTATCCAGTGTATTTTTGAACCTGTTTGAGACTTCTGCAGCAGAGCTGCTAAGCAGAAGACTAAGTGTTGGAGAAGAGGTCCAGACTCATATCTGGCCCGAACACTGGGCTTTTTTCTACAACATATGTCAACCAACTACAGTAGTAAAGTGCTGCATCCATGTTAATTGAATTCAATTTAAAAAATAAACTTTATTTGTCTTTATTAATCTAATGATATAAAATAGTATTACAATCACAGATGATATTTTTCTGTATTGAGTACTTTTACTTTTATGACTTTAAATACTTTTTCCTGATTATTCTTACATGCCTAAATAATATATTGAATGCAGGACCTTAACTCTGCAATGGAGCATTTCCCCAGTATTAGTAATTTTACTTAAAGGCTTTGACTACTTCAACAACTACAAGCATAAAGAGCGAAATGGAAATACTCAAGTGAAGCAAATTAAAATGATACGTAAGTACTGTTCTTGAACTTACTTCTCACCGCTGTCTTAAGTGTTATTGCTAAAACTGATCAGCACTTGATTGATTCAAGTTTGATTCAAATTGATTCAACCTGAACTACACATCCCAGTTTGTAATTTACTCTTTCTGTGGGGGAATTTTGGAGATTGATGGCTAACAAACATCATGATGTATTATTCTTATCATGCCACTTAAATTGTTGTCAAATTGGTCTCCTGTCGAGGGCCAGTATAGAAAGTTAAAGAAACAAGTTGAACAGTAGATAAAATGATTAAACAGTCCACTGTTTGCAGTTACATGGAGATAAACTAAAGAGAAACACAGAGCATCTTCAGTAAAAACAACTTCAGACAAGTTGCAATTTTTGTACTTTTATTTAAAATGAGAATCAGACTTTTTCATAATTAACCATTGTCTAAAATCTCCTAACTAAACATTTTTGGCAAAAAACAACTTGCGAGTGATTTTCCTGACAAAGACAAAACTGACAAAATATAACAAAACAATTAACAGAAAATATCAGAAAACATCATAATTACAAAAAAGTACATTCAATTTTCAAGACTTGAAACCTGCTTTCTCTTTGAGGAGGAGCGGCTGCGGGTCCCCCTGAGTTTGACTGTAAATGACCAGCAGCGCTCCCCCTCACATTATTTAAACACAACATTACTGGAAAAGGGAGCACAAAGAGCGAGTCAGATCATACGCGGACCAGACTCTGTGTTTTATCCCTTTAAATTCACATGCTCGGACAGCAACATAATTCCAACATAACACCGTCGGTGAGATGACAGACAGCAGACCAACATGCCGGGTCCTTGGTTTGATGATGGTGCATCTTGACCTCAATCTTACAGACATTAATGACCCAAGTATATTGCATCTGCGCCTATCACAAGAATATGAAAACATGAGGTAGCACTTGTTTTTCTGTATGAGCTACAAAAGGCCCAACGCAGAACCTGTACGACTCCAATAGTTGTGTGTGTAATTATCATGACTTGAAAACATTAACACCTGCAGTTTTTGTGAAATAGGAGGTCAGTATTTAACATGGTGCTGTTTTCAGGTTCTGGATTGAGCCTTTGAAGCTGTAAGAATACAGGATATATGAATACATTTTAGGGTTCAAATTAAAATGGAAATGTGTATCCTTCCTTTACTTTGCAAAAGCAGGTTAAACTTAAATCAACTGTGTAAAAAAAGACAACAGATAAAAAAAGAGGAAAACTTGATTTTGTGGAAATACATGATTAAGAAACAGTGTAACATTTTCATTCTTATAAAATGAGTATGAGAACGCTGAAAATGACAACATTTCACACAAAGATAGGATGCTTTTAAACTGATCTCTTGCCAATATGCAACGGTGACCTTTAAAAAAAAAAATTCTTTGGTTTACATTGTTTGCTTTTCAAAAGAAAGTTAAACTGATTGTGTCACTTTTCATCCCCAAAACTTCCCATGATTGAATCCTCTGCAGAGTCCTCTGATTAAAAATACAGAAATGTGAAAACGTTTGTGCGCCCGCTGACTTTTCTACAATCTTTGTTATATGAATTAATTCCAAATTGCAATAAATTCAGTTCGAAAGATGGTCAAATGATCTCTTTAAAGGCATGATATTTGAATACTTCACATACATTTCTTGTTAGGAAACTACTTTATGTATGTCCCATGTGAGGAATTCTCCCAAATACAAACATATAAATCATTTCGTTAATTATTTTTCACTCATTCATGAGGCGAGAAATCAGCGGGTGCACATTCACACACGATTTAACTGTTGCAACACAGACTTCTAATCGATATAATATACTGTATTTAACTCTTATAATGTCCACCTAAAATGTACAGACATCTGCTTGCAACAGTTTTCGAGGAACTCTGCGATAGGATCATTTGGATTGTGTGCAAAAAATTGATTACTAATTGTCACTCCATCGTCTTTAAGTGCCCGTGTATCCTGCTGGCACTTCCTCAGAGTTTGAACCTGCAACTCTCTGCACTCTTTTTGTCGCAGGTCAAGGCCACTAATGTGCAAGGCTTTGTTTGACTCATCTCAAAGGCAGCGTTTCATCTTTGGTCTAATGTGTTTTCGATTATTTCACATTCCTCAGTAACCTTCTGCCAGAGATTAGTAGAGAGACTAAAATAAACTGAGGTAGCAAACAACTCTTTGGGTTATAGCGTCACAGTCACCGCTGCACATTGGCTCATAATACAAATCTACTTGGCAGACAAGTGCTAATCTTTATCTACTCTACAGTCAAAAAAAAAAACCTACTTGGAACAAAAGTAACTACAACGTGTACTCAGTAGTACATTATCTTCTAACAAAAATATAGTTTTTTTTCTAAGTAAAATGTTTCGTGGTGTCATTCAATTCTTCACTTTCATATCTGATTAAACACTTCCAATACTTTTACTACAATCATTCTTCATGTGTTGCATCCTCACGTGGAGCTTCTCCCTCAGAAAGATTAGGCTTTGGTTTCAGCTGAGGGACGCTTCCCACATTAAGGCCAATTATAAAGCTTTTCTTTACCGACATGCCACAGCAAGCACTTCTGGTGTGAATCTTTACACAAATACAAAGGAAGAAGTCAATAAACAAAAGAGTCTGTTGTTAAAAAACAAACAGACGTTATAGGACCTGAGCAGAAACTACAGAGGGGGCTTCCACCTGTGGGGACGGCAGCACAGACATCTGAGCTACTGGCACACAATGTCAGAGATACATTCATAGCATATTCTATTAGGCAATTACACACTACAACAGTTTAGTACTGATAAGATACCCTGTCAGTTCAGCATGTAACACTACATGACTTTTCAAATGTACTAAACTTTGTTCCCTGAGTTTAGGAAAACAACAAGACAATAAAATTAATTCTTAAAATGAGGTAGTATAAAACAGGAATGGCAAGGGCAGCTGGACACTGACAGGCAAAACAAAAAGCAGAAATGTGTTAACTTTTCATACCATTACTCAATAATGGACAAAATGAATAAAACATATTATTAATACTGGCTCAGTACCTCAGCAACATCTGAGGAGATAAATAAGTAACTGTATGTGTGTGTGTTTTCCATCCTTCAGTCCACACAACAGGTGGAGCGAGCGGAGAAAGCTGCAGCGCCCTTGCCATCCACCAAATCAGAACACAGTAAGAGAAAGACACAAAATGGGATGACAATCGGAGAAAAGTCATCAGGAAGTATCAAATGTAATGTAACTGAAGTAGCCCGTCACATAACGTATATATAAGTAGTTATTAAATATACAGTGGAAGTTTACCCGGAGGTAAACCGAGGTAGATAATCAGTGAAAAGGACTCAGGCTTCACTTTTGCTCCAGTGATAAACTCTCTTAAATAATGTCAGAAATGTCACTTCGGTCACATTTTTGACAGGCTTTTTAAACATTCATGGTGGGTGAGATTTTTTCTTTTCAAATACGTACACACAAATAACGAGAGAGAGAGAGAGAAGAAATAAATGAAATGAAATGATAACAGACAGAAGTAAAAGAAATCCCTGCCAACATTTTATACTATAAAAATGCCTTTGTTGGCTTCCTGTTCATTGTGTGTTGGACCAAAATAAAAGGTTGACAAAAGGCCTCTCTTTGTTTCTTTACACCCCTCTCTCACACACAAACACTTAAATTCAGGCCTGCAGTACACTTGCAATGGAAAATAGCTGCAGGAGGATTATGTGGACGAATTTTAGTAAATCCATCCTCAGCTTAAAGAATATCTGGAGCTCTTGGCCAGTTTCTAGTAGTTAAAGGATGAAGGATGAAACAGGAGGAAACTGCTAGCTTGTCTCTGTCCAAAGGTAACTAAATTGAACTATCAGCACCTCCAAAGCTCCCTAGTTAATATGTTATATCTTGTTCGCCTAATCCCTGCAAAAACCAAAGTGTAAAAACGAGAATTCAACACTTTACAGAGGGTGACGCGCCAGACTATTTCTTTGCTCTGAGCTGTTGTCAGGAGACCAGTTACAGGTCTTGGCCAAGAAATAGCCCAGCACATCTAGAGTTCAGTTTGGTGGTGGATTTTGTTCCTTCTGGACACAGCCAGGCTAGCGGTTTCCCACCACTTCCAGTTTTTGTGCTAAGCTAACTGGCTGCTGGGTGTACCTTCATATTTAACAGACCTAAACGTGGTAGTGATCTTAAACCAAAGGACAGTTTGACTTTTCTGTATGTATACCACTGCCTTCACACACACACACACACACACACACAGCCTCACACACACTCAGGCACATGTCCACACACTTGGAGAGAAAGTGCCGACTGAGAACTGTTCTGCCCTTCACGTTGGCAGCCGTTCTCAACGGACTCTGTTAACTTCAGGTCAGTCTGACTTTCCTCCGACAGCTCTTCAGCAGGGCCGCTGCAGTCCTCTCCTACGCTCTCCTCTCCTCCCCCAGACGACAGGTTGGTCATCTCTGTCTCGTCGTGAGAGTAGCGACCCGAGTCACCGGTTGCGTGGCTGCTCTCGCTGTTGGAGGAGCCCTCCGTGTCACCGGGACTCCACAGCAGGGCCTGCAGGGTGGTGGGCTGGTCTGGAGAGATGGACAGCTCCTCTTCAAAGGTCAACACTGTGGTACCCGGCTGGTAGGAGGCGGCGCCGTGTCTCATATTCTACAGCAGAAATGTCGTTTCAGTTAGTCTGAGTGTTGCTGCATCTTGATGTCACGCTATCATCCAAATTACAAATACGAGCTTCAGAAGTCTTTTTTAAAAATGTTTCAAGCTCTCAGGTTTACAGTCCTTACTCATCTAATCTCATTCGAGTCTCTTGTAATTTACAAACACTGGGTAAGCAATGAATTGTAGGGAGTTTCCCCCCCTTCCAATCTACAAATTGCTGATGACAATTTAACAAACAGGTCCAGGTTGATTCTTGATCTTACCTGCATTGCTTTACTCTCCTTTTTCACACAAGTGCTGAAGGAAAACCATTTTTCTTTCTTCTCAGTGCCGGGCTGAACAGGACCAAGACAATTAATAACAAGATTTGTTCCACCCTAGAAGAAAATATTTATATTTTTCAAAGTATGAAAAGTATGAGCCATATCCAGTACTGACTGCAGAATGAACAGGACTGAAAGTGATACAACATTCAGTGGCTTTGCTTCTCTGATTATGTCAGGGTCCACAATTCTTTCATACAATATCAAACTTCCATGATTGTAAAACTGAATGGTTATTAATTATTATTATTATGGTTAATGAATTTTTATAATTTGTTTGCTTATATACAATTTCATGCTTACAAAAGCTTAAAATTACTTTACAAAATTCCAACGTTTCCAGGATTTTAGTGACAGTGTTAAGTACCTTGGAATCAATAAAATGGTTTTGAGTCATCATTGGCACCGTCACGTCAGCACTCTCAGCTTGTCCCTCAGTGCCCAGATGTGCTGCCCCTGAGGCAGATGTGCTCGCTTCTTCTCTGTACGTTTTAACAGCTGAAAATTTCCTGCACGGAAACAAACATGGCGTCACTACAGACAGAGGTTACTCAAGGAAACCTGGCAATATGTATTTGCCTCTATGAGGACGGTGAGCATTGCCGTCGCTGTGTTCAGACACACTAAGTACCTGTTTTTGCCTCTGCAGACAATGATGAAAACACAGATGATGATGCAGATGAGAGCGATGCAGACTCCCACAGTGATCCCTGTCATTGACTTTTGGTCCAAGTGGTAGAAGCCATCAGAAAAGGCTGTGAGGGACGAAGGCAACACTGTCAGATTATCAATCATTTGCGGATTGTGCAGACTCCAAAAGCTTAAACCCGTTTCAAGTTCTATGAAAGGAAAACCCCAATCGTAAGATTTCAAGTGACCTGTGGAGTGTGTGGAGCCACGGGAGAGCCGGGGATCGTGACCAGAGGAGAGATCTGCTCGTACTGCCAGCTCCACCGTATGAGAAAATGGCCCATCACCTATGCCGTTGGACGCAGATACTTTCACCAAGTAAACCTGGTCAGGCTTCAGGTTCTCCAGCAGTGCCATGGTGATGCTCCCTGTTGGTGAGATTAAATTTTATTTAACTGCAATATATTGTTGAAAATATGTTTCTTGTCTTTTTAACCTTATTTACCGGTGCTTAACAAGATGACTGCAGCCCTCATGTATGAAAGATGGAATCAACAAGTTGTGAGGGTTTCTTTGTCCAATATTTACAGACCATTAGGAGTGACAGACAACTGAAGAACATGTTTGAACTCCAATAACTGTTTGATTGATCAAGCTTGTAATTTAGGAGGACACATTTTGGATTAAAGTACAAATTTGTGTTTATATGTATATCGCTCATGAACCAAATTTTGAAGGTATCAAGATTCAAGAGATAATCCTGAATAAAGACATGTAGCTCTTTGAATCTGATATGTTGCCGTCGAGATACAAGCTGACCACTGAAGAACAGGACTTTGTGGTGCACTGAAAGACAAAACAATCCTCGTGGCTGAGAGGTGCTATGTGAGGAGCTGTGAAGAGCAGGGGGTCAGGGGATCAGGGCTATGCACATTCCCTTATCCAGTACCACCCAGTCTCCACACCACCAGGGTCCCAGCAGAGGCTGTGGGGGGAAGGGGGGAAGGGGGGGAAGGGGAGTAGGGTGGGGGGGGTGTTCAGCTTGAGGTGATAGGGGGCTGGGCTGAGCTGGAGGGGCTTTGTGAGCAGCTTCACTTTTGACCCTTCACCACGGGCAAAAGGGGAATTGTGTGTCTTTTTTGTGTATTTGTTGTGGTCATCTGATCTGAAAAACATCTACGCTGCCTCACAAACGTTTTCAAAGTTTTCTTCTGTTTGACTCATTTAGGATTTCTGTTGGTTTTATAAGCTCTCCACATTAACTTGATTTTTTTCTGCCTTAATTATATCAAACGATGAATAATTTTTCGATTAAGGGATTATTCTCACTAACAGTTTATATCTCGGTGAACTTGTCCATTAAAGGGTCACTTTATGTTTAACACGATTTCCACTGATTACACAAACTTTAATTTCCCCATTCTAAACGCATTGAGTTTTTCTAAAGACAACTTCATAGGAAACTGTGAATCTTGCTTTTAAAGTTTGTATCTAAACCTTCAGAATACACAATGAAACCCATTTTAAAATGTTTGGCCCCTAACACATTTATGGACACAGTTACATCTAAACATGGTTTGAAGGAACTGTTTATAGACCAACTATGTTACTACTTTCACCATGATATAAATTAATTAAACACACAAAACTGACACATATTCTACAGAGAGAGAGACTGCTTTTTACACAAAAATCTGTGGGGTACCTTGTTTTCTTATTCACACTGAGAATTAGAGTTTACAGCTACATTCATTTGTATTTTTTTTAATTAACACTGGATCAAAGGAGAGATCTAAATGTGCTAAGGTGCACCACTAGCATGGATAATGTCTGTTTTTATAAATCAAATTGGTCCAAATGGTCTTTGTTTGCAAAGGGTCAATAAGAATGTAAATCAGAGTCTTTGTTGCAATCACATTAAACCTTCAAACTGGTCTTTTATCAGTAAGACAAAAGCAGTGAGCTCAACCTGTCCTGGCACCGCGAAGAGAGACGTAGATTGGAGGATGAAATGAGTTACTGATTTTCAATTAAGCATTTGAGTGGGACAGGAGGAAAGCTCTGTGGTTCCCCCTCCCCTGCACACCTGTCTAACCTCTTTCTCTACACATCTATTTCCACACTCCTCCTTACCTTCTCTTTGCAGCACCTGCCATTTGCCAGCTATCCAGGCGTGTCTGGAGGCGTACAGGATCGTGTAATGTGTCACAGCTACGTTGGGTTCATCTGGAGGTTTCCATGAAACCAGCGCTGTGTCCTCTTCAATCAGAGTCACTTTCACGTTGGAAGGAGGCAGAGTGGGAGCTGGGTGGTGTGGGTGGAAGAAAAGAACAACGTCAAATAAAGATGTCCTTTTATAGCTCTGAGCGACTTTAACATGTGAAAATAATCATTGTTTGTATTACCAGGTTGTCATAGGTAACAACAACGTCAAATTATACCGTGACGGACACAGGATTTTTGAGGCCAATACTGATACATTTTTGAGAGTTTAAAGAAATTCTGCTAATGACATATCGGTCTGTATTCATTTTCTTTACACAGCCCATAACATAAATAAACATTTTAAATAACATTCACTTTTGTGGTGACTTTCAAAACATATCGTTGACATTTCTGTACTACAGTCTCTGTCTTATATGCCGACACCAATAGATCTGCAGTGAGCTTATACTGGCCACAATATCTCTAGAAGAAATTGTATAATTCTAAATAAACTGCAGTAACAAACGTCTGTTGCACTTATATAATTAATACGATTGAAACATTTTGCACTCACCATCAGGGAAAGTGCTCTGATAGACCACAGGGCTCCAGGGGCTGGACAGCTGGTCAATGTGAAGGCGAGTGGCAAATTCATACTTGGTGTTGGGCTGCAGGTCTCGCACCATGAGGCTCTGCTCACTCCTGCAGAAGAAACACATGACAGAGGTTTAAAGGGCCTGTTCACCCAAAACCCACTACGTTTCCTTGTGCTTAGACCAGGATCTATCATCCAAATCGGTTCAATATGATTTACTGAGGTTTGGAGATATTAGTTGTGTAGATCACTCTAATAAAATGCACTAAATGGCATTTAGTGCCACAAAGTGAGAAAAAAAACAATTTAATAATGTTAACAGCTATGTGTATATCAATATAATATGATGTAGTTAGTCATATTAATCCACAGATGTTATTAAGTTTCATTGTGCTTGTGAACTTCCTTTAATAAAAGGTTTTGTCCAGCAGATGGTGGTATAGAACTGCGCTGGCAGTGGGGGAAAGTAACAGCTTAGAGGTTCAGGTAACCTGGAAACTTTCCCAAACATGTGTGAGTTAGGTATATGTGTTGTTAGGTGTAAAGTGTTGTAATCAAACAGCTTAGGTGGTCTGATAATGATAATCAACTGTTACGGAAATGTCAAATTATTGTCAATACAATCATTTTGTGTTAAGAGTACAGTAACATGTGTTATACATGTGGTTTCACTTTCCATGAAACCCTCCTCTCCAAACAGTATGTACCTTAATAAGGCCATAATATGTAAAACGAGTGATTTAGCTTGATGTAGAGTTCAGCCCCCAAGGGGCCAAAACCCTGATGTACCTGCTTGGGTACCTGAAAAGTTGTATTATGAAGGAATTCTTACGTCTGCAGGTAGAGCACCAGGGAGGCGTTCTGCAGGCCGACTGGGTTGCAGCGGACAGTGTAGTTGACTGCGTGGCTGGAGGTGAAGGCTGGTCGACCCCAGTGCAGAAATACAGCCGTGGAACTGTTTGTCTTGGCGTACACATTGTGTGGAGGAGGTGGAGGTGGCACCAGGCGATCTCTAACAGCTGAGAGATGCATTAAGAGTAATGTTATTACCCCACTTTGATAATTAGAAATAGGGTAAATACAAGCATCACCGTCATGATTCAGACACATTTTAAAATACATTGTGGGACTTACAGACACATCCAGGGGTGCTGACAGTCTGGTCTGCCTGGTAGCCCTCTCCAACTAAATTATAAGCCAAAAGTTTAACGTGGTACTTCTTCCTCGGGTCTACATGAAGAAAAAGAAAGAAACCAAACTGTGTAAATAAATCACATCAAAAGTTCTTACTGCAAAATACATCCACCTATGTGAGGTCTCAGATCTGGACATCAGTAAACATCCATAGAGATTTATTCTCACCAAAACTCTGCATTCAATGTAATAATTCACCATGAGCCACAACACCAAGACAGATGACAATGTGATTCCTACAGCAACAGGAAGCAGGGCTGATACATGAAAGAGCCCTGGACTGTGTGGGTGTCAGTGAGGTTTTCTGGTTTCATGGTGTGGTGGGAACTAGAGGTGAGGCAGTGCGACAGATGCTCAGTGCCGCAAGGCCTTTGGTCAGTTTCTGCATCACTCAGGGCTGCAGAGCCGATAAGCTCCACAGTCCATCAGCCTGCAACTCAAGTCTTTTGATAGCAAATACAAAATCCCTTTCTCTGGCCTGCTGGTCAGTGGTCAGTGGCCACTCCTATTCAGGTCCAGAATCTGGGGGTTAAATCGACGGACAAAATCCCCTGGGAAGGACATTGCTGACGGCCAACAGCAGTTGCAGGCCCCAGTGACCCTCAAGACCCTTCTCTGAAAAAAAGCCATCTGACCAAATGTCCCTTTTACCACTAAAAGAATAATGATCAGGGTCCAATTTCAATGTTGCATGCAATATCGACATTGTGTGTCGTATCTGATCTCTTACAGACAGTAAAATAAATGCACACTGATCCCGCTGTCCCAGTATTTAACTAATGTTTCCCAGGTGCTTGGTCACGGTTTGGTGAAAGACACATTTCAAGCAAAAATTATTTTTGCTTGACAAAATACAATCAGAGCATTTTATACCTTATTGCCATTATTACAGACCCATCTATCCTGCAGAAAAAAAACACACTTCTATTGGTGTATGTGACATTTAGGGCCTCTAGAGAAGAGGGAGACCACAGGAGATGAATTTGTGTCCACGCAGGCTACAGAAGATTAAGAGGGGTGGAGTTGAGCTACTTGCACCCCCATGCAGCCCTGAGGAGTTTCCCTGGAGCCAGAACAGGGCCAGCAGGTCAGGCCGAGATTAAACTCTGAAAGAATCTGAGGTCACGGGTGTGGAATATGAGATGAGCCCACTTTTTACTACAACTATGAGGCTATTTGCAAAGACAATTAAGAGTAAAAGATAAATACTAATCACTCATATAATCTGCATCATGAATTGTGCACAGGGTAGATACATGTCTAGCATACCAAGACTGAACAGGGAGATGATCTGAAGGAACCAAAGATGGTATTTACTTTTTGTACAATATCCACCTTGTTATCCAGAGTTTCTGCCCAGTTTGCTACGCCTCAGTGTTCACCTCTAAAGAGGAGCAGGCACATAGTGTGCAATGGGCCTGCCATAATTATGCGAGAGAGTAGCTCTGCGAGGGGGGAAGCTGTGACATCTGGGCCACGACCTTTGACATGAAATCTGGGCAAGCTAAATCCTGCAAAAGGAGGGGTTACGGAACACTCTCTGAAGGGGGGAGGGTCAAGCAGAGGAAGTGAGTGGAAAAACAGCGAAACACCAAGAGTCAAAATAAAATGCCTCTTACACACAGTGGGTTGATAAGGGAACACTCAGAGGACGGGTTTGTCTTTCACTCACAATGGACCAGACACCTGAAGCTCTTCCTTTAAAACACTATATGATCAAATCTTTTGTTATTATATCTTGGTGTGTCCACAAACAACAGCTAAATTAAACACAACCAGGATGTTACTAATCCATCCATAACATACACTTAAAAGGGACTGTGTACTAACCCAATAAATATACTTTCCACCACAGCTAACTAAACAGCATTATAATCTGTTAAAAGTCATTATTCATCAAACATAATGTGCTTTTCTATAAGCTCCTGCTATTAAGGTTGCAACTAATGTTTATTTTTATTATCAAATAATCTGTTCAAGTTGTGAAACGTGAAAAGAAAGTTATTTTCTTCAACCAACAGTCCCAAACCAAATAATTATATAAAGAAATATCCATTAATCAACTAATTGTTTCACCTGATATTGCAATGGACACAGAACTAGAGTTACAAAATATAAATATGGCTGCATTACATCACATTATATTCTTAGAGTGCTGCATTGTTGTCATTCCTTGAGTGAGTGAAGACATGCTGCTGCCCTTCTCACTGGGATACATCTCACATGGTCTTACTCCCATAAATTATGCTGTTTGTATTAAAGGGCATATTTGAGCCATTTGTGGCCCTTCTTTTTTTACAGCCAAAATGCAGATCCTGTTGGCCCCTGAGGTTTTGTTCTGGCCTGCGAAAGGCCCCCCAGGCCGCCGCAAGCCAGGCCTGAACAGGGGCCGTAAATGTCAACTCCTGTATGAACCCTCACACCAGCATCTATCATCTCTCTCTCCTCCCCCTCTTTCGCCCTGACTCACACAAATCAGCACACAGACGCATACTGACACACAAGTTAAGCACAAACTGACCTTTTAAATGAATATAATTCTAGTTTTTACACCAAGAACGCTTTGCCTTGTGTTAAAAAAAATACATAAAAGGAGTGGACAAGATGCAATATGGCCTGCAGCTGTGAGATAAATCTACAGTTGTGCACACAGCGCTGCCTGGTGCCAACAGGTATGATAGGTATTTAAGCTTCAACAATGACTACATGTTCCTCTCGCGGGCCAAGCAGAGAATACACATGCGAGGAAAGGTCACATCAGCGTGTCATTTATACCCAACTGGAACCTCTTGGACACATTCCTGTCTCTCGGGGTGTGCTTTCAATCATCCGGATGAGCATGTCCCTCTGCAGTTGTACACAGAGCTGAATCAGCAGCATCCAGTTTTGTCACAGCCGATAGATCAGAAACCAATTCTATTTGACAAAAAAGGGATGGCTACTGTGTACAGCATCACCGGGATTATGAGAAATTCCATTTACAATACCAGGAGATATCATTTGCAAAAGAGAAGAATTATAAATATGAACATTCAACATTTGGAAGTCCAGAGGACACTAAATGTGGAGATAGCTTAAATTGCACAGTACTTCAATGTGCAGCAAAAAAATGCCTCAGAAGTAATCTGCCACAGTAATGGAAAAGCATATCATTCTCTCATAGAAGGGCAGAAGACCAAAATATTTTGCAGTGCAATGATTGAAGCATAAACGTGCGGGAAGAGAGCAACGTGTACACAGACAATACAAACAAACAGAAAAATACACCTACACGAGGGTTTGTCAAGTGGCGGGCCACCGGCCACATTCGGCCAGCCAAAGCTTCCCATCCAGCCCGCGGAAGATTAATGAATTCAACAAAATGCAAGGAGGTAAATAATGCGTTACCATAATGAGAATAGCGGCATGATGGTACAGTAATTCTTTAGTTCTGTTCGGTCCTGGAATGCAGCTTGTGCCATATTTTCATGCAAGAACATTTCCTTTTATTTATTTATTTTTTATTTATTTTTATTTATTTGTTTCACATATTTTTTGCATGTCTGACAAACAATTCAAAAGGCTCATCTTCTGGCTTGACAGCACCAAAACCGATTAATATGTCTTGCCAATCAGGAGAGCATTCTGCAATTGTGTATCATATGTTTCATGGCTAGTCCAGAAATATTAAACAGTAATAAGCTAATTAGGTCACAAATTTCTAATCAGCCAATCACATGGCAGCAACTCACTGCATTTAGGCATGTAGACCTGGTCAGGTAACAGTACTGCAAACAACGACTTGTTACAACCGAAGTATGCAGAAGAGCATCTCTGAACAAACAACACTTTGAACCTTGAAGCAGACGGGCAAACAGAGTAGGTTTAAGTAATTAGTGTGTATTTATATCACAGTTTCTTTATCAAGTTTGCTTTCAATTACTTTTGAAATTGAAATGTTTAAAGCATTTTAAATGTAGCCTATTGTATGAATGATGCTGTCTTTAATCAATGGTGCAGCTATAATAACAACAGCTAAAAGTAATAAATGGTAAGGAAAAAAAGGGCCAAAGCGATTTAGGTAGATTCCTCACAGAACAGCAGGGTTTTCTGATGCCTGAAGTGTTGCCGCACAGGAGGTCAGGTGCTGCATTTTAACACCTCTCTCCTTGTGCACAGTGCTGCAGCTAATAAATGAGAAAAATCTCAGAACTGCAAGATACTGAGCTCAAAAGACTTGCTCATTGTTTGACCTACGGCTCCGTTGGTGAGAGGCCACATTTCCTTTAAGTCTTGGCTAATAGACTATCTTTGTGGCTCTCAAAGCCAAACACAATGAGAGTCTTTGATGTCAATGCTCCTCTAGCAACACTGCTCAAAGCAGTCATAAAACACATAATAAATCTGCCTCCACAAAACAGCTTCCCTCTCTGCAAAACACAGCCCTGCAAAGTTCCTTTATTAAAAGAGGAACAAAAAGAAAATTCTTGTTATTCAGCTGAAGCTCTATTTTTGATGCTGCTAATTTTGCTGTGTCCTCTTCCTCCCAGAAGATTTATTCAATATTCAGAGCAATCTGATGAAGCAATAAATAAAAACTGCAGATCCATATTAATACACACCAACACAACCATTATGACAATAAAATAATATGCTCTAAATAATAATATGGAAGAACTACAATGAATAAAACACATATGAAAGTGAATTTTGGGAAATTGTTATTTCTTTCTGACCGTCATGTGAAGATTATTTAACTGACATCACAGATACGACTTCATATTTAGCTAAGCTGGTTTAGTTATTGGAATTGTATCAGTATTAATGTTCATTTTTATTAGTGTCAGTATTATCAGTAGAAACAGGAGTAGTTGTCGTGGGCATTAATAGTTGTGGTGTTTAAAGCATTGAACTAAATATCTAAATGCCTGCAGCAGTTAGAGTTAACACCTATAGTAGCTTATAGTGCCTCCCCATCCTTCTTTCTGTCTTTCTGATCCCGTTCGAGCACAGAGTTTCCTGATTTACAAGTCAGCTGCTGACCACCTGGTTGACCCCCTCTGGCCACAGATGGTCAGTTGTCCACTGCATTGGCCCGAGACCCCTTTTCTTTCTCTCTCTCAAAAAAAAAAGACAAAATGACCCAAAGGCCAGCAGAGCTGTGATATGCCCCAAACACCACCCAGCAGCTGCTGAAAAGATGTATACACTGAAATCCTGCACAGAGGTTGGGAGGTCATGGAAGTGGGATGTGGTGCTGTTCTGTTCCACGGCTAATGAATCGCTGCTCGACACATGACAAGATTTAAGCCAATTAATCACTCATAAGCTTGGCTGTCAGTAGATGCTGTTGTTGCCTGTGGTTTGAAACAAACTTGTCCAAAACAGACTATTTTATAAAAACATGTTTGAGCCTAAACAGTTTAAATGACTGACATGCAGATTTTTTATTACAAATCTTTACACTAATTTGTAGAAATATATGGATGCTTAAATCCTTTTATGGTGTCATTTTCTTCATATATTCTAATATGTGAAGTACTGAAACAAAATAATCACCCACTGGTCACTAATATATATGAAATGTTATATGTTATTCTTAAATTAAGGCCAATGGTTACACTAATCTAGGAATCAGATAAAAATATAAATGTTTCACATCACAACTGGCAGAATTTCAAAGAACTGGTACCACTTGTAGTGTGTTGTTGTTGAGTGTTGGAAAGAAAACCATGAAAATAGTGATTAATGTTCTGCATACCAGGTACCACAGTGACAGGAGGAAGTAACTCAAATGATCTATGACAAGACTCACCAAGGCCTCCGATGGTGTGTTTAAAATCCGAAGCACGCAGCTGAACTGGGGCGTTCTCCGACTGGCTCTCCTCATGGTAGAAGAGTCTGTAGCCTTGCACAGTGACCGTGTTCCTGGGTGCCAGCTGCCAGTGTGCCAAAATAGTGGTGCAGTTTAAAGGCTCCAAATGCAGCTCGGGAGCCAGAGGAACTAAAGAGAAAAGAGTCAGAATAACATTTGGATTGTGATATTCCAAGATAATTATAATCATACACTAAAACAAGAAAGATTTAAGTCTTTTTTAGGTTCATGATGACAAAAACACACAAAGGTGTGGTCAACATGATCAACGCTCTTTTCATTAGCGTACTGTGCTACAGCAAACTTACATCAAACCAAACAAGACTTCAAAGACATTATTTTCCTCTGTGTACTTTATGACTTTAAGTTTTTCAAAAACCAGGAACTTGTTCTTAGAAAACTGGAATCTCTTCCCTGGGCTGTTTCCAGGTTTTCTTTGAAAAGTGAAACTACCGTCTGATGCCTTACCAGCTGTTTCACACTCACTGCAGACAAGTGACGACCACACTGGCAGTCAAGGGAGCGATTTCACACATTTTTATTTTAGGAATGAGGGGACTGAAGTTTACCAAAAGAAGAGTCCTGTGTGAGTTTAAACTGGAGTCAGAGGGCAATAGAGATAGGCAGGAAAAACAAATCCTCCCCTCCCCCGCCTCAAAGCTTCAGATGTGGCCCTAAGCAGCCATATTCTCTTTCCCACCCGGAGGCCTGAGTCGCTCCCTTTACGACCCATAACTGAAACCCTTCCAATGTTACTGGCAGTGCAGGGCAAAGGTCGCAGAGTAACAAACGCAATGCCTTAACAAGATTATTAGAGCAAGCTCTTCTCTTAACTGTCTCTTGGTATAAACAGAAGAGAAGAGTTCAGTGATAATTCAGCTTATTGGGTCAACTCCCTCTGTGTATAGGTGTTAATATTCTTTTCTGACAATCACAAATGTTTTACTTCATCTTTGTGATTACACGCCGCTATTTCAGAAACTTAGAAGAAAACTCTTCCAAATGTTATACCTCGAACACCAGATGCCTTAGGAGTGCGGTGGGACGTCCAGGCAGACTGCTCACCCCACCCTATGCTGGTGGCAGCAACAATGCGCAGGAGGTAGATGGTGTCAGGCTGCAGGTTTTCTAGGAGATGCTTCGTCTTCTCTCCAGGCAGCTCCAACTGTGAGACTGTGTTCTCAGCACTGGTACGATAAGACAAACGGTAGGCGGATACTCGGCCACGACTCAGCTTATCTGGAAGGGGCTGCCAAGACACCTGGATGTCCAGGGGACTGTTGCTGGTGAGGCTGAGCTCAGGGGCACGGAGGGGAACTGTGGACCGACAAGACAGGACAGTTAAGACCAAAAGAAGTCCTTTGAGACAAAGAGAAAAGAAAAGTCACCCTTGATTCTGAAAGATTGTCTTTACTATTTATATTAAAGATATAAACTAGGAAGATATATACTGTGAGACAACATCATTTTGTCTATTTTATCTATATTATAGAAATCCATTAATATTACTGTTTGTATTATGCCATTGTGAGCAATGCGGCAAATCAATACATTTATGGCAGTATTTTGTTTTTTTTATAGATATAAAACTATAAAACACGATATAGAATTACATATACAAGAATAGAATATTTTATTCATAACACCCACACTAAAACAGACTGAAACTGTAAGACAGGACAAATCAGACGTGAAACCTCTCTGTGAAAAGGTATAAAAGAATTATGTTTACCTAATCAAAAGACAGTATATGTACCTCTCCAAAATTAGAATCGGGTTAAATTGTCATGCGCCTGTCAAGCTTGTCCAGCAAGCTATGTAATATGATTTAATAACTTCAGTCATGTAGAACGGACACTCTGCAGCCTTTGACCCACGGGCCAAGACCATTAGCAAAAGAGGTTTGCCTGGACTTTAAAAACACTGTAGGGGCATGGGACATAAACACACGTGCACATATTACGCATGAGCTTGTGTACTTAGGCACGCACATACATGTACACACACTGTGTATACAAATAACTTGATTGTCTCCTACATCAACAACAAAGCTCATTCACTGCAGAGGAAATATTCTGTAAACAAAGTGAGCGCCCACTGGAGTGACGTAGACAGTTAACATTGAGTCTGTTTAAAGATCAATCAAAGCACCGTTTATCTGTCCACCTCACTCTTAAATATGTCTTGCTTCTGACTTTGTTTTCACTGTCGAAAGGATTATATTGCTTATGGACTTCACTGGGTGTATTTCTCACCATCCTCGAGCGTGTGCTGGAACACGTGGTCCGACATACGACTGGCTCCCATGGGCATGTAGGCCACCACATAGAAAGTGTAGTTGCGAGCCGGCTCCAGGTCATCAATAATGTAGCGAGTTGTATCGTTTCCAATGACAACTTGATATTCCTCGTTGTTTAATCCTGGACACATGACAACATTGTTAAAGGCTTATTTAAAAAAAAAAAACAATATTACTTATTTAATTAGAGCAGATCAGCAAAGTCACGCAAAAGATGTATTTGTGCCATGAGGGAAAGAAATACCTGGTCTGATTTCTGACCTGGTAAACAAGGTACTTGAGGAGTACTTCTTAGTCTGAATGCCTCAGTAAGCCTCTCTGAAAAGTGTAACAAAGTCTGCCTTTCTGTCCAATTCACACCCTCCCACTGCCATCACAGAATACGCACTTTCGGACACTCCATCAAGCGGGCTAATTAGTTCCTCCTTTCATTAGAGCCTCCGTTTAGTGCCAAGCTTCTCTGTCTGCAACCTCAGGTGCAGAGCGCACTGTCAATGTGAATGAACAGCTATTCACTGTGACTGGGACCAAGGAGATTGTGTCACAGCAAATGTATTAATATATTATTTTGACCTCCTTATCCCCAACAAAATCCAGCAGGTGCTCCCTTTTCTTTACGTTTCACCTCCCCAAAAGAAGTCAGTGCTTGAATGAACAAGCTGAATTTTTTTCTGAAATGTTGCATTGTTGGAATGTGACTCTTGTTGTCAACACTGTTGAGTTCCCAGGAAAGCTGAAAGGCTCTTCTGCTGCCACACTACAACCCTTGTCTGCATCCTGTGCCCTATCAGCCAAAAGGAAGGGACCCTGCATCTTGAAACTCCACAGGGCTATAGTCTATACAGGACAATTCCTGTTTGCTATTGTTCGTCTTTATTTTGGACGAGTATTTCTTTTTTCCCCCTTGACCTCTGCCTACCAACATAGCACTGACAACACAGTCAGCTTCCACAAAATACGTTCCTAAACTGCCATTTTCTGAAGCTTTAAAGGGGAACGCCACCGATGTTATACATCATCAAATTGTATAAAGTAATTTGGTTTTGATCCTTTTTGTGTTAAACTGTCCATCGTGCATCCAGCAATGTTACAGGAGTGCAATGCTAAATCGGTGGAGTGCTCTTTAAAAAGACCCATTACGTGAAATATATAAATATATGAACACTTTCCTTTTACTAGAGATACTATTCCTGTGTGACAAAAATACACCAAAAACATCTCTGTTCTGTTTGTTTACCCACCACTCACCTTCAGCCTTCATGTAGTGCACTGAGTAAGCAATAACTTTATCTGAGTTATACAGAGGCCTCTCCCAAGCCAGAAGGATGGCGGAGCTCGACACGGTGTCAGCTCGGATGTTCCTGGGGGCACTCGGCCGATCCTCAGACATCACTACAATGAGTCTGGCCATGGAGAGGACCGATCCCTGCACGTTCTCTGCCTGGCACTGATAGATGGCGTCGTCCTCAGGGATGATCTGGTTGATGACCAGTTTGCTGTGGGACACAGATACACACAGATGAAGAGCATGCACACACACGGCTTCATCCCGAGGCTCCTTCACCAGGGTGTAGTCATTCTATAATTACCTTTAACAAGCACTGACAGTTGACTAAGGAGTGAGAGCAAATTATAGGGAAACTAACTAGAGCCCCATTTGCACTGTTGTAAATTATTCAGTTTCTTCTCTACTGTAGGGACAGCCATGAATTATTTATTCAAACGGTTTTAAATTGGCCAACAAAAACTGTTAAAGGAATTAGGGGCTCCTGTTATCATTATCTCTGGACGTACAGACGCACTTGTCAGAAAAGGGATCTCAGGAATGATCCTTTAAATGAAGAGAAAGATACCTGTTATACATCTTGATACGACCATTGGAGTGAACCTTCTCTCCGTTCTTGAGCCAAGTGATTTGAGGCGTTGGGACTCCTTCAGCTTGGCACACAAAGCGGGCGGTGCCGGCACGGGGACGGGTCAGGCTCTCCGGCCACTCGACAAGGGAAGGTGGTGCTTTAGAACAACATCAATCAATGAGAAACATATATATAGAGGACGTTTTTTCTATTATGAACGATCAATACAAAATTCAAACATATAGAGCCAAACTACTGTATGTCTTTACCTAACACGGTGACATTGGCTGAAGCAACAGTGTAGTTTCGCGTGCCGGGAGTGGTGGCTCTGCACATATAGACCCCTCCATGCTGGGGCTTGATGTCTGTGATAATGAGATTGCCATTTCCCAACACTTTGGTGTTGTAAACATCTATAGACTTGCTGTCCGCTCGGCTCCAGGAAATGATGGGTCGTGGACTGCCTGTGGCCATGCACTCCAGGATGGCATTCTGGTGAAGTGACACTGAAATGTTCTGTGGTCCGGTGATGATGCGAGGCCTTTGGGGGAGCTGGGTGCTGGGGGCTGCAGAGAGAGAGGAAGAGAGGGAGGAACGCAGCTTTAGTGTATGTGGCGTGATGTGAAGGACATCATAGATTCAAGTGAAAATGCTATCTCTGTGCTGTTCCTTTAGCAAATAAATAAACTTTGCACAAACTACTGAGAGACACAAAGCAAATATCTTACTGCGATATTGCAGTATTATTTCTCATAAAATAAATTATACATATTCCTTTAACATAAATTAAACATAAACACTTCGTGATGGATATTTTACTACTAAACTGTGTGTTGCCCTATACACAGTACACATGTAGAAAGAGCTGGCTGACACACCTGGCATGACGGTGAGGGCGGCCTCCGTGCTTCGGCGGCGGCTGGCGATGTTGGTGGCGATGCAGCGGTAATTTCCAGCATCTGCCCGCTGCACCCCGTGGACCTGAAGAACACCACTGGGCAGGACTGTGATTCTGGACGACAGAGACACACTCAGATATAATACAGCATGTATGTCACTTACAGTACGGAGCAATTACACATCAAATATTTCTAACACGTGATAATGGCTAACAGTGGCCACAGATTATATTTCCAATCTGCTGTCCAGTAAGTGTTTAAAGGTGAATACCATGAAGTTAAAGTGAAAACAACAGAGTGCATACCTTTCAGTGGCAAGGGGTAATGTGACCCGATTGAACTCCCAAGTGATGATGGGAGGAGGGTGTGCACTGATTTTGCAGGTGAACCTGGCAACTGAGCCTTGAGTCACCACTAAGGACGTCGGCTGGATTGTAAAAGAGGACATACCTGCAGCAAAACAGAGCAACAAGAGACAACTTAAATTAAATAAACTATAAACTATGAATAAACTAAAGTAAAAGTGTGTCAGAAAGAGATGGTATATAGTGCCTCCTATGAAATCCCAATAAATTGATGATTTTTATCTTAGGAGTGGCCACTAAAAGTTCACAAAATATATTGTCAAACATCTCAATAAAGATCATACTGATAAGATGTGACCATTATCTCACTGGTTTATTGTAACACAGCCGCATATATTAACTTCTCCAGGTTTGTTTTGAGGCAATAAGTGGAGAACTAGTCCAAATGTACAACTTTTACTAACACTCACTGGGTCTTGTACGATTCGTCTCCATAACCAAGAGAGTGTTTATGTTTTTATCTCTTGCATATAGTCTTTTTAACATAGTCAAAGGAAAATCTGTCCCCTTGAGGTATTGTGAAAGCTGAGTCACCACAGAACTTGCTTTGACACAAAACTAAAGTACGTGCAAAGCTTGAACCAAGACATGAAAGCAGTAAAAAGCCCTACAAAAGTCTCCCAATGTCTGGGTTAGAGAGAAACGCGCCAATCAGCAAGGAAAGATGACACAACTTCATTAATCACTGTTAATATCTCAACTAATAAATGCTGTTATAAACATAAAGTGCGTGTGAACGGTTCTACAAGATCAATCCAAAGGATGATCATTTTATTATCCATTTCTGAATGACCTCTCTCCCTTTCCAAACACATTGATGTATTTTAGACATCCATCCATCTCAGTCAGATCCAGTGATGTCAGAAAACAGAGATGCCTATTACTTAAAGCCACAGACCTGCTGAGTGCCGCAGAAAGGTGATGACTGGAGTGGAACAGCGACATCCTGCTTGGATAGAGTTTCCCTGAAACTGAGCTGTTGTCAGCCACCAGCCGAGCAGCAACGTGAATTACAATACGGCCTTTTATAGTGAACCAAACAGCCAACAGAAGCGTATCCATTTTATGGGGATTTAAGTTGTGTTAGCCCTTTTTTTGTTAATAAATGCTCTCTTTGACAGCGGTTCCTCCTGGGCCGTAAAAGACCTAGAGGCCATTTAGATCATCCACCGCTGTACCGTCCCCCATCTGTGCTCAAAAAGCTACAGAAGCCTGAGGTCAATCATTTGTTACAAGAAATCAATTGTGCTGCTGTTCCTGGTGGAGAGCAAATACTGAGATTACCAAAAACCAGTACACATCACAGCAGCACTCTAACATTTCATTGATTATCATAAATATATCAAACCATGCATGATACAGAGATGGGCAAATCAATAGACTGTAAAGGATTTTCCCAATGCACCAGAAAAATAAAGTTGTACTCAAGTTGTACCAAATGATGTTATTTCTTATTCTAGTAGGTCCGTTTCAGGATGTAAAACTGCTGCCTGCTTTCAGGATGAAATATCACCACCACCAAGTAATGGATAAACAAACACACTGTGGTGCTCTTTAACCTCTGCGCACACACCCAGAGCCTCTTCTGCTGCAGTGAGCCATCAGCACTCAGCAAAGAAGAAGCAGAAAGGAGCCGGAGGCAAGGCATCACGCTGAAACCACGTCTGTCAGGTATTCAAAAAAAACTAAACCACAAAAATACATAAATCTCTGAGCCATACACTGCCAACCCTAATTCTTTCATCAGTATATTAGACATACAACACCATGCTGTGGAAACCTTTGCTTTCTAGAAAACGCTACATGAAATCTCTCCACTGTCATAAACACACAGGGGTTTCCATGGGGGCCATGATGGATGGCTGTGTGTAAGCAGCGTTGCCAGGTGTTGTGGTGCTAAACAGCAGGAGAAAAAAAAAACATTCAGTGAATTATGACTTTTACACAACTTGCCTCCAAATCAAGCTGACATTTGCTCAAATGTATTGTCTTTTTCTTTCTATTGGTTTTGTTGTTGTGGCTACTGTGATGTTTTTGTTGTTTAAAAAAAAAAAAAGTATCAGACATTTGTGGAGCAAAGAGTCTCATTTTAGCCAATGGAAGGGTGATAGTTTCACATGCTGAGATAAAATTATAAAGATTAATGTGCATTTCTGATACTAGATTCTGATAAATTAGCTACAGAAGTGTATCTTATTATTACTGCTGGGTCTCTCTTTTTTCCCACTGTCATAGTGCTATCATGGGACCTGACACCAGGGACTTGACATAAGAATAATTCGAGATGACCCTGTTTATTAAATGCATGGATATTGTTTACTACGCTTGTGTTTTTCAGACTGTGAGTGAAACCCAGAGTATGTGCCTGATATTGTTCTTGTTGGACAAGAAGCAAACTGATCCTTTCACCATTGACAAATTTAATCAAATTAGTCCTGAGCTGTTACCCCTCTTGGCTCCACTGTGGTTGTTTGATGTGAAGACAGAAGTAGGGAGAGGAACTCAAACCCCCCTCCTTCACACGCTCAACCTCTCCCACTACCCCCCCCCCCCCTCGTGTTAACACAGGCTCTTACAAAAATGCCATTAATGTGCTGAAGTGATATGACTGCAGGGCATGAGAGGAGCTCCACTGATCCTCTGCCTCTCTACTTTGCCTTTGCATTCAGTCCAGCGAAGCCAGATTGACAAACGGCAGGATAATCATTGATTATTGATAAACTACTAAGACGAGGTGGACAATCTATACCTGCTAGGGTTTGTCGAGCATTGGCCGGAGCATTACCAGATGAAAACAGGAGGCTGACCTTCTGCTTTGAGCAGTGATGTTTGCCAAGGGGCATCTAATATGGACATGAAACAGAATAAACTCTTCTTCCTATTCCCCAAAAGCATGAAGAAGCTGTTCTGACGATCCCCTCTTCCCAGCCATCTCACCTCTGACCTCTGACCTCTGACCTCTAACCTCCACAAATCCATGCTAGCGCCCGGCTCAGGCAGAGCCCTGCATGACCACCCGAAACCAGCACTGCTGCTCACTGCTGCCCTACAAACTACCTACAGACCCTTCCGCTCGTTCTCCAGCTGCACGGTTTTATATGCTGTTTTGTAATAACATCCTTTTCTGCTGTATCGATGGCATCTGCCAGTCGCTGTTGCTACAGCTACAAATAAAACAATAGATGCAGTCCAGCTGCTGCAGGACATTATAATAGAGCGAGGGTGGATTTCAATAGGATGCATTTAAAAGCTGCATTGGCTCAGGAGAATCTTCCTCTCTGTCTTTTTTTCTCTCTCTCTCAATCAGTAGTGAGGAAAGCATCAGTATAATGTTAATGCACAAAAGCTGTGGCATGTTAACTAACTGCATGCTTGAGATGAAGTGACAGAAATGTCCGGAGATTTAAATTTAAAAGCTAAAGATATACATATATGAGTCTGTCTGTATATGCCTTCCTGGATTATTACAGTACATTCCCACTGAAGTCCAAACTGAACCTGAGGAGTGAAACTGCATTTGCCTCACTTCAACAGATGGGCCCGCTCATGACAGCAGCTCCTCAAACTGAAGGTCAGTGGACAGGTCAGGCCCAAACAAAGCTTCCCTTACAAATACCAGGAATTAGTTCGGCCCTCTCTCCTCTGGTTACTCTGGTCAGTTTCTCAGCCAGGGCACAGCACAGCGTAGCAGACCTGCATGTGAGCTGCTTGAGATACTTAGAAACAAACCTCATCTTGAAAGTCCATTTGGCGCTTCATCTTAACTAAATACTTTTAAAGCTGCCGTTCTTAATAATACTAAGCATGAAAACATTGTACTTTGTTTCAAACTAATGTTGGACACAAACACAAACATCAGCTCCACTTTGCACTAAAGCATAAAGTCTATCCTGGAACACACTGTGTAAATGACATCCTCAGTGAGACAGAAGTCCCAGGACAAGATATTTTCATGAAAGTGCTGCTGAACGAGCCAAATTGTTTTCCAGTGAAAGGACAAATCTGAGTCACAAAAAAGTCACATCAAAAGTAATCCTTCAACTTTCTGAGAAAAGATAAAAGGAAACTATGGATACCCACCCCCAACCCCAGCTATCCTCAACCCAACCCACCCCCCAGGGTCCAAACCTTTAGAGGAGACATTAAAATTGATCATCCTCTCCTGATCCTGCAGGCTAAATTGATGGCCTGAAAAGTTTTACATGTACTCTTCCTATGGACCACACGGTCATATCAAAATAAGTTCATTTTACATTTACTCATTCCACAACTCCTACTGAAAGACACAGCTATTTAATTGATTGATAAGTCCTTCACAATGTTCAATGACCCCACGTGACATTAATAAAAGGCTCTGGAGAAAAAAAGATGGCTGATAAGCAAGAAGGAGAAGAATGCGGAGCTGAAAAAACCCCACAAATCAATCACTAGCTGGCTGGCAGATGTGCTGCTGCTACACACAGGCTGCAGGACAGTCCAGTGACCGCTGGCCTGGCTAAACAAAGAACTATTCCCATGAGCAGCGTGAACTCTCAAAGCACCGACTGGTCGGCGGGGGAGCGGTGTTGGAAGAAGCATTCATCCCCTCCTCCAATCCCTTATCTCTGCCACAAAGTTTTCCGATCATTCAAAAGCAGCCCTGCACTCACCACAGACAGTGGCTTCATTGTCTTTAATCTCCATATCAGGACACGGAGTTGAAGAAGTCAATTTGTAAATAGCTACGTTCTGTTTTTAACAACAGTTCAGTCCTTTTGTCACGGTGTGTTAGAATGAAATAAAAGTTAAAGAGAGAGAGAAACCAGATGAGCATCCAACGTTATTGTAGGAAAGATTTAAGTCCTGTGCTCTGTCTCGCTGCCCTCCATCTATTGAAAAATTTAAAGAAACCTTTGACCTCTGGGCCTGCCGTTCAGGGGAACCATGGTAACCATTCGTGTCCAGCAGAGGAGAAAAAACAGATTCCAGGCTTTGAGTTGTCTCACTTTAGGCAATTTCATTCATTCACACCACAGCTCACACTGTGCAAGGTTTGCTTTCGTCTTATTGGGGTTTCTAATTGTGCCGAGCCAGTGCAAGTCAGATGCACTCCTTGGCAACTTAAAATAATGGTGTCTGGTGTCCTGGCCTGGCTGCCTATGAACTCACCCGTAAGTAAAAGCAGCAGCTCCTTCAAATACCTCCTTTAAAGCTCATTCTGCTCTCAGCTTTAAACACAAATAAAGTGAATAATACTCAGTGTACGATATATAAACACCTGTATCTGTGAGAATAGCCTTACTCCCTACCAGAGCTAGAAACAAGCACACCAAAACTGTTATGTAAGAGGCCACTACAATGCACTCGCACTTGTTTTGTTTGACAGCCCCAGTTTTTATGTACGACAAAGATATTGGTCCAAACCATATTAGGGATGCACTGATCCGATACGCTGATCAGCATCGACACTGATACCGACCTCATTTGGCTAATCGGGTATGAGCCCCAAGACGTGACGGATCCACATTAAATATAGATTCTTTGTCAATGTTATTGTTAATGTGAGTTTACGCTATCAGTTACATTCATTCAGTCATGGGGAGCTGCTAACTCCCAATTATCACGTTGCCTCACATGTAAATTATTCAAATTAGTTCCCCACAGTGAGGAGTACAGATTTTAAATTTGGGAACCCGAGAGCGCTGCTATTGGATCCACACTCAGTATCAGCAGGGGTATCCTCCAACACGTGCATCTACTTTCTACTAGGTTGATAAGAAGTCCTCAAATTCAGCTGTTCCTGGAATTGGTGTTATGTCCCCAGAAATGTACCCAGATCCCACCTCGATTTTCTGAAACCAACATGGAAAAAAAAACAACTGAGCCTTGGCTGTAAGAGTCAATGACAAATCTGACACTTTTCTCAGTTTTCATGCCTTTTGTACCTACAATCACACAATGCAGAAGGCCAAAAAAAAGGAGCCAACTCAGGAGGTAAACTCTCTACTGAAATCCCCATCAATCTGAAGTCTATTGACAAAAGTCACATGGCAAGGCTCGTGTGTCACATTCCTTTTCATCCAGGCCAAATCCCTTCTCACCTTTGTGTTTTAGCAACACAATGTTTAAGGTTACCCCTCGTCACCATCACATTCCTAAAAGAACAACTAGCAGGTCCACAGCTTCAACATATGAGCATGAGATTAAAAAAAGCTCACAGTGGATACCATCCCTGCACTTTCGTCACTATTACAACATCTTATAAAGACCTGAGCTACAGGAAAGGAAATGGTAGCATGACAATCTAATCAGCTCCAGAAAGGAGGCACTGGGGCTCCCCACATGTTACACTATCCTAGGCACTAAAGAGCTGTGCTGTTGATGAGGATTGCCACCCTGACTTTTCAATCAACATATAAACTTAGAATCAATCTCCGATCTTGAACTCTTACAATTAATGTAATTATCCTTGCAGAAGCAAACAAGTCCAGCTGTTCTGTCCACTGATATCAGTGCAAACAACTGCTCCAAAGAAACCCTTTTCTTTTGTAAGAAAGATGGTGGGGGTGGGGCCATGTGGACAAAAACAGTCAGAGTGAAAAGCTTTTCACTCTTTCACCAACAATTCATTCAACAATTGTGCGCAAAGCCTCCAGCCCCTACTGACCTGGTAAGACCTGCAATAAAGTATGGTCATTTAGACACTCAGGTTAAAGGCAGTGGTACTGGGAAACGCCAATTCACATTTGTGTGTGTGTGTGCGTATGTGTGTGCGCACACCACTCGCAACAACCCCCACTGCTGCCTCTGTGTCCTTCAACTGAGCATTTCTCAGGTATGTGCAAACTTTATGACCTTCCAGATAGACCCTCTAGCAGGTCTAAGTGCCATTTTAAAACAAACTAGTAAAGCTTACTGGCAGCCTTTATCACCTCTTAACTTCAAACTATAAAGCAGGTGAACGGCTCAATTAATTAATAAAACCACATTTACTTTTTATGTAACAGAAAATATGTGAGTGGGATATTTCAGCTTCAGAAAAATCATAAACTGGCTCAAGAAACTCAACAACTCATATGTATCTAACACCAAAGTTTGATTAAACCAACGTTAACAATTATTTGTTCTGGCAATGTTATTAAGCTCATCTTAATCTTTACAGAAGTAAAGGATGCTGGTCTCACAGGAAACCACTTTTATCAATGAAAGCAGAATTGTTTAAATAGAGAAAAATCATCGGCATTAATCTTCAGCAACTCAACAGTACTGATTCTTAACTACTTGGATCTTCTCAGCATCAGGATGTCATTGCGGTTGAAATGGACTTCAAAGTTAAACAATCTTCCACTATGGGATTACATGGAAACAAGGATTACAATCCCAGGACAAGATATGCAAAACAGCTATTTTAGGCCTCAGTTTCAGCATCTTGCATGAACAAATGTTAAAAATGCATGATTTTAGTACAGATGGGAATCCATTGCTGGCAGGGTGAAAGTGTTGTCAAACATTCTGCAAAAAATGGCACAGCAAGAAGCATGGCCCGTGGTGTAGGAGGGGGGGGATATAATGTCCCAAAACACCAACGCTGCCTAAAGCTTCTCTGCTCCCCCCTTAAAATATGAGGCCAACTCGCACAGCACTGGAGGAGAAAGCATTTCAAAAGAACAATTCCTCAAGCGATCAGGGTGCAATAACATGAAAGCCTCGGCCTGTGAATAGGGGTCATCTGCTCTTTAGCTTTGGAGAGCCAGTATCCTGGACGGCTCCTAACCTTTCAAATTCTGCTGCTCCTTCATTAACACACCAATGGGCATATTCCCCTTCCAAATCAGCATAATTTTTCAGGGTCTAACTTTGAAGACGGTGTCCCTCCTCCTCCACTGCTACCACCAAAGCTGCCCTAAATGCACCACTGAGCAGCAATGGA
Organism: Nannoperca australis; assembly: GCA_036023655.1. Lineage (NCBI taxonomy): Eukaryota > Metazoa > Chordata > Actinopteri > Centrarchiformes > Percichthyidae > Nannoperca > Nannoperca australis. Next base: position 34,303 of record JAVQJD010098412.1, on the reverse strand, counting down.
AAAAAAAAAGCAATACATAATATAAACAGCAATGTGTGTACGTTTAAATCTCCTTGGATGATTCATGCAGGTAGATTTGAATCTCAACCAGCGGTTATTGCAAGTAAATGGTTTCCAACAGGCAGAACACAAGACATTTGACTCTGCCTGAACATGATGATTAGAGTTGTCCATCACCCGGGACATAACACCCCATAACGCTGTGACGTTTCCAATGTGATTCCAGCATGATACTCACTTGCGATTGTAAGACGGGCTTTCTGGCTCAGGATGACACCATAATTGTTCTGAGCAAGGCACTGATAGAGCCCTTCATCTGATTTGTCTCCTCTTCTGCTCTCCACCTCTGAAATATAAAGGGAGCCATTGGAGAACAGGTAAACCCGTTCGCTCTCCGCCACTTTCGCTCCATTCTTCAGCCACCTGACGTCGATGGGTGACTCTCCCTGCGCCTGACAGTCCAAAATAACAGCTTCTCTCCGCGTGGCAGTGACATCATGGGGCTCCTTGATAAAAAATAACTCGCTAAAGCAAAAAACACCTGTAGAAAGAAGAAAGAATAGCACATGAGGAGTAGAGGTGGTTATCCGCATGATGCCTTCTGTCAGGGCAGAGGAACACAGCACTAACAGGAGTCCAGTATATTTAATTATATCTAACTACTTGCTTAAGTGATTTAAAAGGTCAGTTTTAAATCAGTGTATATGGTTATTTTTTGGAGTCACTATCCTCTGGGTGGGTATAATCAGTGTTTATAGTCTCAGATGGATACAAGTGTGACACAAATTAAAACGGCCTACTAAGGTGAAACATCACATTTGCGAGGCTTGGAGGCCCGCAGGCAGAACTAATGCCCTGTACAGTAATCACAGTGTAGCTTCATAAAGCCTTTCTGCTCCACTTTAATCCAATTACTCATGGCTCATAAAGTCACCAACTGAAGGTGAAACAGTTGATCCTATTAGTCCCTTTAGTTGACACAGAAACCTACAGCTGAACTCCCAGCACAAGCTTTACGCAATGTTTCATTAATGTGACCTTTGTGGACTGAATAGTGAGACACTGTGTCATTCCTAAAAGGCTATAATTCAATATATAAACAGACTTCCAGTTCAAAGCATTAACATGACATCTTGCAAAGTCTGATATTTTAATTTACAACAAGGTTAAGTCTGCAAGATTAGGACTTTCCCCCAAACCAAAGGAAGATGATGATTATAAAGCCTGGTCGCAGTATGTGTCTTTTTACAGCCATATATCTCCTACACCAGCGCTGTGTTTGATATGAGATGAGTTTGTGTTGTTTTTTTGTTGGACTGACACACAGCTGATCTCTCATTCCAGCTCTGTAATTTGGATGATCACACTGTTACTGAATACTTTGTAGTACTTTTCAATATAAATACTGTCACGTTATTCTTGTAGCTCTAACTACTCATTGCAAGCATCAATATGACCGTTAGATATGGCGTAAACACCTCACTCACATTTTGGAAACCCACAGCACTTTCATATCCTTAATAGCACCTCTTTAATTTAGGAACAGTGTTGCATTAAAGTAGCCATAAAAGTTCAGAACAGTTAGAGCTGGTTAGTGATATAGTAATACCCACTGACTGAATAAATAAATAAATAAATAAATACAATCTAGTATTTAATGGTTAAGTTCATTAGTTAACTGACAGTTGAATTAGCTCAAATGATCTCACACAGTCACATGATAATTGAGCGTTTCTGTCGTTCAACTGAAACCTTATCAGCAAATGTAAGTTTCAAAACGGGCTAATCGCGTTATTCTGATGACATTGTTGTCTGTTTGTCACTTAAGGTCACCGGCTTTGGTGATAAATGTTGATTCTGAGCAGTTTTCTGTGCAGCTAGCCCTGTTAACAGAGGAGCTTTAAACTTATGTCTGCTCCTGTCTGCGGGCCCACAGGCACGTTCACAAGTGATGCACCGGACAGTTAGAGTTTTAACTTGCTCACAAAATGTCATTCAAAACGCTCCTTACCTGAGATTGGAAGAAAAACGACAAAGAACAGCAAACGCTGATAAAATGTCCTTTTGACAAGCGCCATTTACATGAATTGTCCGTGCATGCTAGCTACTCTCTCATAGTTGTTTCCTCCGGAGGAGCTGCGCTGCTACTGAGGAGGAAGGCTGGTGCTGCGAGCTGCGGGAGGATCGCTGCCCTCCTCCGGGATGGACCAGTCAATTCATCACGTCTGTGGTGGTCCAGCGCCACCTAGCGTTAGCTGCAGGGCCCAGAGAGGTCAGCTCTGCAGCAGCGCCCTAAAGTCCCGATCCACCACAGTCAGTAATCCCTTCTGCACGAGTATGTAAAGGGATTTGGTAACAATGCGCCTTTCACACGAGTTTCCACAGTCGCCATGAAGACAAGAAGATACTGAGTGAACTCCAACCACAGAGGAAGACTGTGAGTTGAGGTTGAAAGCTCCAGGAAAAGCTAGTGGATGGATCTTGAGTTAAGATTTATACTGTTTCACAGGTCAAGACTTAACTTTCATGCTCAAATGTTCTCTGTTAAGCAACTAAAGTTTTTCCTTTACTCGAGTATTTTTCATTACAAGTAACTACTTAAAAAACAAGTAGTCAACTAGCAGTTGAGGATACTGTCTTCACTCTTATACATGTGACAACCATTAGATACAATTCCCCGCAGACATATCACTCTTTGAATCATTTTATATACAACTTCTACAATATAATTTTAGATAAGTCAAGTTTAAGTCCAATAATCTTCCTTAACATACCTACTTCAACACCATCTGTGACACAATTAATGTGATGGGAAAATGAATACTGCATCTTTGTATCTTTAAGAGTTTCCTTCTGTGCAGTGAAGGCCTGAAACCAGATCCTGGACCGACCCATGATGGATGTTTTGTACGTTTTGTAACAATGGGACTTCAACGCTCGTACACCATCCCACTTGCTCCGCCAAGACCCTTTCACTTTTCCCTCATCAATACAAGGGAAGCTGTATTGATGAGAGCAGATCGCTCAGTATCAGAGACCAACTGCACACCAAATGGTCTCTACAGTCTGAAAAAAAGAGATGTTAATGGAAATGAGTTTGTCTCTTGGCCTTTAAAACAGGGCAGTTATGAGGAAGTATGGATAGGAGCAGGACAGCTGCTGCGTCGATGTCGATATTGATTCGATGTCCATCACTTACTGTGGAGGAAGCTGAAACCCCCTCCCTCCCACGGTCCTTGCCCCTCCCTCTGTGAACCTTTCTTCAGCAGCAGGATCGCAGCGCAGCTGTGAAGTCCAGTCAGTCAGAAAGTGCTGATTCAGTCACGAAAAACTGCACTCTTCAATAAAGAGTTGTGTTTATAAACGCAAATATTACTGATGTTAACTGACTGTATCACAGTTGCAGACATTGTTAACACTTGTTTGTGGTATGTTAAAAAGGCTATTTATTGATGGGGATTATAAAATATATAAAATATTTTTTTTACAAAATAAAAATATTTATTCAAAGGTTCTGCCTCAGTTAACAACATTTAAGCTGCTTGCTGTATGTGTTTATTTCCCCAAAACAAATTCAGTACAAAGGCAAAGAAACCATTCTCATCATCATTATTTCTTCCATCTTTTTCCTGAATTTGAAGCAGACAAATAATTAGGTTTATAAAGTAACTCTTTTTTAAATTTAAAAAGATCTTATGATGTTATCTGCATGAAGAAATGTGCAAAAAGTTATTAATACAGTTAAAAATCATTAATTCCAAGAATAGCCTCAAGATATTATCCAACCAATCAAAACAAAAATCTAACCTGTTTCAACACACGTCGTTAAAATGACCTCTTCTGCCACAAAAACCTCTCTCACACACACTTTATAACCTGTTTGCTTGTCACGTTTCCTATATAAAATACATGTACTATGTTTCCTAGTACATGTACTGTATTACATAACCAAACACTAGGCCGCAGCCTCAGAGCAGGATGTGGGCTCCTCTCTTACATAATGTGAGAAAGCGAGAGTCGGCCTCATTCATGCCCAGCGAGGTTCTCCCCAGTGTGTTCAATTAATCAAGGATTCAGTTTCGGCACCTGCCAATACGGCACAGTTTGTGGGTGGAGTGATGGTCGGCCTGCATGGGAGCTCGGGTCAAGCTCTGAGGCCAGATCGATGGAGTAGAAGTCATTATCAGGTTATGAATGTTGGTAAGGTTGTGGTTAAAAGGAACCTGCTGCCATTGGCCGAGGCCTGTGTCTTCATGCTACCACACATGCCCATCCCCGCTGACCCCAGTAGTGTCCAAAAGACCAGCTTGAATCCCGTGTGACCTTTCCACTGACCCCTGTGGATGGGAGAGGTTTTTAGTGCCACAACATGGGGGGGTTGTGGAGAAATTAGGACTGTGGCTGTTGAGCTGAATCACACAAAAGGCTCTGACCACAGAGAGTCCTCTCCACAGATCCTGCAGTTTCACATGAATCCCCTAATGAAACCCACGAAACACAGAAAACAGCTGGACATAAAAAAGCACATTGAAAGAGAAGAATCGTTGTTTTCTCTGCCAACATGATATGAAACAAACCAATGTTGTTCCTCACATGTAAGTTTAAAACTTATGTGATGCCCCTCAGGAAGAATACAATGTGCTTTATCTCCCCCAGCTGGAAAAATTCAGTACTACAAACACCTACATCTGTAAAAGCCTCAAGAATATGGTTAGACCATGTGAGCCACTCAAAACAGAAAAAAGAAATCTCTTAAATCCATTTAAGAACTTTAAGGACATTCTAAAATAATGGAAGCACAATATCAATATCAGATGTCAAAAATGAAATGTCAAATGGTGTTCATAACATCATATCCTAAAAGATCAACTGAAATAGATTAAAGGAAACTACATCTTGTTAGAAACAAAAGCCCAGCAAAACAGCAAAAATACTGCAACAAAACACTCCTCAGTCTAGACAATGAGAAGCAACCAACTCAAGTTCAAACCGGCAGTAATTTAGTGGTGAAACACAAATCAGACAATAAAAGTAACAAGATATTTGAGGCAGTTTACTGCTCCATGTTTGTTCTCTACTGTCATTTACATCGGGTCATAGACATTCATCTACATCACACATCCCTGTAACATTCTCCCTGGTCAGACACCTTAGATGACATAATTAATAAAAGCCCAAGTAAGGAAAAAAAAAGTAATTCATCCAACCATGACCACAGAGATGACGTCACAGGCTGTGACTATGGTCATGAGGTTCGCAACGTCACACTGAAACAAATCTCCCTTTCACTGAGGAAGAGAGACCATTGACCAAAACCATCTTGGATGAATTTGAAAACCCTGCAGTTTGCTGAAATCTCACATTGTCCAATATATGATTCTGCAAAGTTGGACAACTATTGTCCCTCCATGAATTTTCCCACGCAACATCCAAACACACATCACAGCTGCTTCTCTTACTCTTTGCTTCAAATTTTTTTTTTTTGCAAACGTACACCTCTGAATTTTCTCACGCTGTAAATAACACTACTGAACGAGATTTCTCTTCATTAGAACCCAGACTGTGAGAAGACACGCACTCGGTTTCTTGTGTTTGTGTTAAACACTCTTCAAGTCATATTTTCTGTGTGAAGCACTTTTCCTAAACCTATTTTTTTTAAGTTATAAGCCATTTATAAACATGTAATAAATTATTTATAACACACTATAATGCAGTTGTACCCACATTTAAAAACATTTATAAGTATTTATTCATGTACAACTGTATATCACACTATTGTCATTCATTTGTATATACACCAGCTTCCACTTGTGGGTGCCCACAGGAAGAGTTATAGTTGTCTGGAATACATTTTTAACACAAATTATACTGCGTTACAAACCACTTACTCAATGTTTATAAACTGCTAATAAATACTAAAAATGGGGCATTAAATTGAGAAAATTGTAATAAAATATCTAATAAGAATGAAAAACCAAATGTTCTGAACACACAGCAGAATATGTGGGAAAGTTAGACATGAAGACACTAGATCATTTTTATATTTTTTTATTTTTCAAATATATTTAATTTGGTGTACTATAGGTAATCAAATTGGGATTTAACAGCTACATTCCACCCTTTAAACAGTTCTATATATGTGGCATGCATGTTGTTGTAATGCACTTATAGGTGTTATAATTCAATTCTATTATAACAAAATTTCATATATCAGAAATGAAGTGTTGATCTATTCATTATTCTTCAGTAGACAACAATACATGAATAACAGTACGTCCATTTAGAGATTAAAACATCAATAAACAATCAAATTCTACAATACATTACAAACGAAGGCCTCTGTATTTAATCTTAAATACAAGTGAAAGAAGAGAATGTGCTTATTTTCAGCAATGTTCACATGTAAACATTTAAAACGCGTGCACTTGAAGCATAGGATCATTTCCTTAAAGAGCAATTTAAGCTGTCTGCAGGTGACAGATTGGCAAAGATTCAGACAGTTCAGAAGTAAGACTCATCGATATTAACAAAGTGCTTCACTTTATAAAAGCATAAGTATAAAATTGTGTTGTCAGAGACAAGAACCAGCCCACGATATATTCCTTAATCAACGACCTGTAAACATGGCAGGTTGTGTAAACACATGTTCTACCATTCAGAAAAGGTTAAAACTACTGCTTAAGTACAGTTACTATCCTACAAAAAGGTATTACAAGTGATAACAGACAATCTGTACACATTTTGACAACCAACAAAATTTTTTTTAAAGTTGTACTCTTAAAAATAGAGCACTGTGCTGCAATTAGACACCAATGATGAGTAGAAGAAAACAAAATCATGTCAGTCGTTGACAAAAGGCAACAAAAAAATAATATTTCACATACTATATGCAAAGAGTGTGATAAGGTCAATTGATCAGCTAATGTTTCTGTAAGCCACTGGCTGGGAGACATTATGTGTGTATACATTTCTTTATTCCTCTGAGACACAAACAGTCTGTGCTGAACTTGAACGCGAGTGGCTACTGATCATAGATGAAACACAAAAAGGATGTCTGTAATATAGAGGTGCATTAATAACCGTTAATTGTTGTGTTGGGTATATATGTATAACTCAGTGACTTTTAACAGTCTCAACAATAAATGCTTCATCATTTTGTAGAAGGCAAAGTTATATTTATTTGTACAATATATTTATGGAATAACTGAAAAACTCAACAGCCAAGTGATATTCAATTATCTCATGTCAAAATGTACAATTATGCATAGTATTACAGCACAATCTAACACTGCATGTAGTCACTTCTTTGGATCGGTGGCCTACACGGATACACACTACAGTATAATTATTTTAGCCTGTTACTGGTCCTGGTGTTGGTACATCACTAGTATAATGAATAAATGATACACTTGCTTTAAGTGTAGTCGCTCAAATGTGTATATAACCTGCAGAGTTTCTGCTACAAACACTTCTGAGGTGCATACATGTGGGATTTGCTTCAGTGTTTCCAGTAGGATGGAATGAAAAATGTATAATTATGTAGAGAACTTAAATGATAGGAAGAATGGAGAGAAAATATCTTCACATCCGATTTATTTTAGGTTGAACTACCAATTGATCATTGTATTTAAATTTAAACATATGTATTTGTCAATATATCTTGCCTTTCAAAACTTTATCTGGAATAAACTTTTCCTTTTTAAAACTCTGGACGACACTTTGTTGTAATGTTGTTCGAGTTTGGTCAACGTCATGTTGACGTTACGGTTTACTTGAGACATGAGTTGAGAGTTCTCATACATTCATACAAATGTCAAGACGTGATGCTGTCCTTATGTTAAACATAACTTAGTGACCACAGTGGGCTTGACTGTTGTGATCCATGGTCCTCTCTCTCTAGCACTAACGTGTGTTGAAGGGACAAACTGAGGGATTAGTTTACCACCGACTACAATGTGAAGACAAAAACCTCACAAGTACCTGATGTGAGAATAAAGTTTTTCTGAGTTCAGCCCAAATTAAACTAATGTTCTTTTTAAGTTATATCTTTTTATTATACAGCATTTAGCTTTAAATTCACATTAATTTCTGTAACATTGTCATTTCACAGAATCAAGTTCTTTAAATATTTTAGCAGAACAAATAAAGAGTGGATACACCTTTGAGCGACTTACAATGAAGAATCCAATAATAAGAAAACCTGATTTGTAAACTTTAGAACACGCGGAGCGATTAAATACCTCCGTCACTCATTTAATGTCTTTTCTCTGCGTGCCTCAAGAGGACCAAAGTGAAGGTTGTGTGACTGTTTTCATCTGTCACACAGCTGGTAGCTTAAGACCCGAGTCTGACGCACAGCTTGCCTTTACTCTGATGGCAGTAATATCAGTTCAGCTCATTTACAGCAGAAGCACTAATCCACCCCGTCGAAACCTTGTGCGTTCTCGATGGCGATGTGAAGCTTCTCCCTCAGCTCCTCAAAAGACTCATAAGGAGGCAGGTCCAGTCGGTTGAAGCTTTAGGAGGTGAAAGTAAAGACAGTGGGGGGATGAAACAGGAGTCATATGAAATAAGTATTTGCAGAAATGGACTTCAGCTGCTACACTATTTAGTCGTTCACAAGACACAGTCCAGATTTAGAATTGCACCTCCATAAAGTTGCAGCAGAGGCAGAAATATCTTGACTTTTAGTGTGTGGTGTGCATTAGGCTCCGGATCCTACATTTCCTATAATGAAACTCAATTGCAACTTCGGCATTCATTACAAGGAGTTCCCCCTTAAAGACTGAGGCGTCAACCCACTGTTCTCAATTAGATATTTTATACTAGTGCTTCTTATTAGTCAGTCATTTATTATCATGGCCACACAAAAAAAGTCAGTGTGAGCTAAGACCAAGGAATCAAAGAACAATGTCCAGTGTCATTGTGCTTTGCTGCGAATCAGCGCTGATCTACAGTATCGACGCCATATTATTAGTAATCCTTGTAGAGCTCCTGAAGCCCAAAAAGTTATCTTTTTTGATCTTGCATACACAGATTATTGTAAAGTTATGGACCTCGATAAATGTTTAACTGTTGGCACAAACTCTAAAATGGTCAAAATTACATTGCTCAACTTAACTGTGTTAGATATTAACAAAAAAGTAACAGTGACGTGCTCACCATGTGTGAGCTCGGGGGAGTTTATCACGTGTTCCCCACTGCTCGATGGTGAACAGCTGTGGTCCGTTAGACCCTGGAAAATAAAACCATCAAACATCAGAAAAACACATACAACTTGATTTTAACTGGAATTCATTTACAAGAAGAGTACGTTTAAACCTGTAAATTGAAGACAAGTGTAGACAGTATACAGGAAAAATATGTGATGCACAGTGGACGAGGAAAAGTCACTTATTTGCATGCAAGATAATAAATAATTATTTGTACTGAGTGGATGGAAGAGGGGAAAATAAAGACTAAAAGGGGCAGTAAGTAAGAAACCAATTTCTAACAACAACTTAGTAAGTAGTAATAAAAAACACTGCAGGTTAATCTCACCGTAGAGTTCAGCAAAGCCATTCATTGGGACTCTTGATGTTCCCGTCACAAACTGTAAGAGCCGGATTCGCTTTTCTGCATCCATCAACAGCACAGTCTATAACAACACAAACAGATTTGTACAAACGACTTGTACAAAAAACCTCTGAAAAGGGCCACAGCTCAGCTTGCTGGACCCAGGCATCAAAAGTTGTCTTACTTTCCAAAACCACTGGATAACGACGTGGTTGGAGCAGTAGCTGTTCTTGTACTTGGTGTTCTCTCTCCAGTCATTCACATCCACATCTCCGAGTCCACACATGAGCAGCTATGGAGGACACGAGGGCAGGTACACAGACCGTTATTCATCTTTCTGGAATTAATCCAGTTAATTGCAGCACATCGGACGAACTGAAAAACTCACCTCGAGCTCATTCTCATCAAAGATCTTGATCAGATCTTGTGGTATCAACTCAAAGAATCCCTAAAACACAGAAATATGACAGATTCTCACTTTATATTGTTTAATGGGGTCTACTATGTAAAAAAATGTATCACATAAATTGTTACCTCTTTGAAGGCAGTCATCTGCTTCTGTATCCTGTTCACAAACCTCCACTGCATCACCAGACTGTTAAACACAAAAGGGCCGATTAGCATCAAACCATCATTTCAACACTATGAAGATGATACAAGTGTTTTTCTTTAAGTGAGGAGCTCTGTTGCTTACTGGATGTATTCCTTCTTGTTGTCATTAGTGACGACAATCTCTGTGCCGCCCGGCTTCAGTTCATGCTGGTGAGTCTGAACAGGAAGAGCGGGAAATGTCATGTGAATCACAAGAAAACCAATTATCACAAATAGAGAGATGTCGGAGGCAGCATGTTGAACAAACCTGGCCAAACAGCTCCTCGTCAATGGTGAACCTCAAATCCAAGTCTGTTGGGTCGTTCTCCAAAATCCACATCAAGGAGTTAAAATATTCACTGTCCTGCAAACACAACAAACAGATTTAACTGAATGAATCTCTTCCAGATTACCTGTAATTTGTAGATCCTGATTTATTGGCAGTAATAAAATGTGACACTCACAACAGACTCCATGTCCTGGAGAGTGATCGGCTTCTGCAGCGTCATCTTGTAGAAAGGGCGGATGAAGAAAGCTTTGAAGAACACATACACAAACAAAGCGTCTATTAAAATCACACACTTTGCTTCCCACAGCTGTTGTTCTTTTTTACAGACATGTTCAGGAGTTGCGCACAATCAGGTAGCACTCACCATCGAGCAGCTTCCCATGATACACTGCCATGCCCGCCACACGGCCGATGAACTTGAAGTAGGTCAGGTGGTCCTCGTTACATAAACCTGAGTTTGGGTTAATCTGCAGTGTGTAGTTGTCCCTGGAAGACAAATCACACAAGATGAAGAGGAATTTTAAAAAACTATTTCGCCCTCCTAATTCAGCTGATTCCTGCCCAAAGATAATTACAGCTCTTTTATGTGTATTTTTATATTTCCACTGTTATAAATACAATTCTGTGATTGTATAAGAGTTTTGACTTAAATAGTACTGCTCCATGGAAAACTTGATCCCAACTCATTTTCCACTACACAATTACAGTTTTAGGGTTAGTTTTCCAGACCACATTTGTAGATTTTGATGAGCAGCTTGAATCTGTATGTGGTTTAACACCGTGTAAACAAAACGGTATCTTCCCAACAACAAAAATCACAGAATCTGTGACTACATAAAATGACCAGTGATACATTATGTGTCTGTCTCTGAGTTAGTATATTTCCTATTTTATATTCCAGACCTGCCCTGGCAGCAGAATATCTATCCTGAATGTCTTTCATTACTTAATATAACACAGAGCACCACATTTAAAAGTTGTTATTTGGGCGGTGTGTCTGTACTCATCTAAACACGCCTTCACGATGTGTAAGATCATTAGAGAAGGTATAAAAAGACACAGTGTTTGACTCACGTGGCAGAATACTCGAACAGCCCGTAGTACGGGTTGAACATCTCCTTAGACATGAGGAAGAACCACTCCCTGGCCACGCCTCCATAATCCAGTCCCTTTTCTCCCTCAAACTCCACCCACAGTCGTGCCTTCAGCAGATCTGCCCTCTTGACTGAAAGGATGCGTCGATATGAGTCCTCCAGCAACGCATTTCGTTTCAGCTTCATCTCAAAGCGGTTTGGGATGTCAGCCTACAAAGACGTGTTGAGTTCATTAAGAGGACAGCTTATGATCACCAGGTTAAATAAATACTGCAAATGTGAAAGCCGAGAGTGGGAAACTGATATTTGAAGTAAAGCCAACACCCGCCCTCATTAAAAGTTTTATCAAGTATTTGCAAGTTAAACAGTCTCAGTTACAGCTGCTCTTTGAGGACACTCACCGGTTTCTTCAGCTTCTTCCGGAAGTAGTCATACTTCTGTTTATAATCTCTGGAGTAAGGCACTGCCTATAATCATCAAAGGACAGTGTTCAGTGATAACAAAATCAATCCTACCCGTATGATCTATACTGTGGTCTATGATACGAATTTACAGGAAACCTGTAAGCTATAAATAGAACTTTTTATTGGATGGCAATATTATGTTACTGAAGAATAATCTGTCAAATACAATTCATACTCACTGGTCCAGTTATAGCTGAGTTCTGTAATCTGGGGTCATCCCATTGTGTGGTCCTGGTGTCTGGGAAAAATAATACATCAGAGGCCATTCATTAATATGGAAACCTATACATTGTTTAGTCCTAGATGCATTAAATAGCATACGCACTGTGATCTATGTAGAATATCCTCCCATCAGTGTGGACCCTCTCCTCCATACCAGGCTAGGACAGAAGAAAATATCACATTCTTTAATAAGTTCAGGTTTTAGAGTATTAAATACAGGCAGCACTGATATCAGCTCTAATAACATAAACACAACAATTAAGAGACCATACATGACTTTTGCCTGAGCTCTAAAGCCTAAAGTTGATAAATGTCTTTCAATTGATTAATTCATGATTGTCTGTAACTGATGAGCTTACCGGCAGAGGGCCGAGATCAGTTGGGTCGAGTGAGGCTCTCCTCCGCACGTGCACAGGAATCTTTAGCCTGGGATCTTCCTGTTCAGAGGAAAACAACAGGGTTTGTTCAGCCAAACAGGAAATGCTTACACATATAACACTGAATGGTAAGGACTCTGTTTTTTGCATTTTTTCCTTTCTCGTTGTGCAAATAAAATAGTGGCTAATAGTTCGATGGGCTTTATTGGAGCCAGCCCCTAGTGGCCATTAAAGGAACAGCACCCCCAACTGGGTGGTCACAACTTATTATTGGAGTTAAAAGTGCATCTGGAGTCTGCTGCTTACTCACCCAGGAAGTCGTCTTTGTGTTGTGGTCGATGAAAAAAGGTCTTCCGCTCGGAGAACTGCGGACTTCCCAACCAGGCGGCAGGGAGCCAGATTCAAGTGTGGCCTCGGGGCTCGGGGTGTGCTGAGGAGACTCTTCGGGGGTGACGGGCGGTTGGGACGGAGGGGGGCTCTGGGATAAACCTGCGCCACTCTGCGCTGCTGCCTCTGAAGTTTTCTGTCCCACAAAAGATATAATTTAGAGATAATATTGGCATTAAACAAATGACTACATTTTACTTGATTTCAGATCCAAACATGTTGGACGGTAAAATGCTAAGACCAGTCGGTTTCAAAATTGCCACGTACATACATACATTTCCCCCCTATCAATATCAGTAAGAAAGGCCACTTTGTACCTGAACGAGGGGTCGCGTCCACGAGGTGGTTCGGCTGTTGTGGTTGACATAATAGCGTCTTCCTTTACTGTCTCGCTTCTCCTCCCAGCCTGCAGGCAACCCAGTTGAGGTTGGAAGAAGCTATTGAATGACATAAAAATCGAATACAGTGATTAATACTGAAAACCCTGAAGCTCATTCAGTAACACAATACCAACATATAGAAATATATAACCTCAGTGAAATGATGTCCTAACTACCATTCAACAGGAACTGACAGAAGCCACGGTGATTGAAGAATACTCCTTGATACTCTTGAATACCAACGTCTGTATACTCATACAGCAACACTCTGATGCAAGACAGGTTTGGTACGTACGAAGAATGTAGTAGGAAACGTAGGAAGGAGGGAAATACTCACCACAGGGTTAACGGGATGTTCCTCTCTTGTTGAAGTCTGGGCACTTCCTCTGAGATTGGAATGGCTCGAATTACTAGCATGATTCTGCAGGAGAGGGGAAGGATGTCAAATACAAGACAATGATCACTTGGCCAATAATGTCTATACTTTTTCCACCTTTCGGTAACCAGAACCTTATGCTGCACAGAAAATTACTCACTGTCTGGGAGGTGCGCAGCTCGGCAGCTGTGGCCCTTGAAAGGTGAATGTTTCTGAGCTCGTCACTGACTGAGTGGAACTCTGGCATAGGCGTGCGGGGGGGAGGTGGTGATGCGAGCTGATTACTGCTGTGGTACGAGGTGGACTCGTCCTCTGTAATGATGTCCCAGCTCTAGAAGACGAGACACAGGAGACTAATCAAGGGGTCAGACAACAACAAATTACAGTGTAAACCACTGAGAGTTTGGTTTATAGTAAACCTACGAGTTTGTTTAGGGATAATGTAAGTGGATTTCCTCAAGTGTTATCACATGGCATCTGCATCTATATAACTATCAGAACAGACTTCCCCCACCCTTCACATCCGTCCCTAAACCCATCTGGCAGGCAGTGTACAGTCAGTGAGTTTTTAGAAGGTTTTGGCCTGAAATCATCTGCCTGCTCGGATTTGACCAAAACAGTTAAATTTAACTTTTAGTGTTTTAAAACTCATCATCTATTCTCCCAAACAGAGTGGAAACATTAAGGTAGGTCTGAAGAGAACACAAAAGGCATGCAAATACAATATTTTTAAATAGAGTTCAAATTACCTCAGGAGACTCTCGTGTGTTGCTCTCCTCGGGGTCTGAGATCTGCCTGCGTGTATTAAAAGCATGCTCCACGTCCATATTATTGTTCTGTCTTCTTTGCATCTCCACAGTACTGTCCCTGTTTAGGACACAAACACACCACTATTAGTACTGCACCAACATGGAAAGGAATGTAACTTTGCTGGGCAGAGGGGAGCACTCTTACTGCATTGTGGGCCGTTGCCACTGCGTGGTTCTGCTCTCATGATTGACAAAGTAGGTTCTTCCCAGGTTGTCCTGCCGCTCCTCCCAGCCAGGGGGCAGAGCGGGAGGCTGCTGGTTTTGTCTGGGACCTGGCATGTCCTGAGCCTCCAGAATCTCCCAACCAGGCTGCACAACATAAACAAAAAGATTTAATAGGCAGCCCAAGCAGGATGGAGACACAGTCCTCGTGCCAGCTATTTACGTGCAAACAACAAAGAAGACTTGGCAACTAGAAGACAATTCACTGGCTAGGATGAGGACTTGAGCTCTGAGTCATGAGCGAAGGCATAGGCCATGAACACACAAATACAGGCTGGACTCACAGACTTTGTGGTTTATGACAACACTTAGATTAAGGAGACTATCCATGCTCTAAAGAACGCATGTTACTGTTATGACCTGTACGAGAACAGAAATGTACAATTAAAAAACAAAACAAAACATGATTTTGACTTCATTTATAAATCTGGATTTTGGGTACACTTACAACAATAATAAAAACTCAGAATTATGTTCATATTTTCTCAGTAGAAATTAGAAATCAATTAACTATATTGACTGACACTAAAAGCTTAAGTTAATTAAAGGTCTGAGGCCAGCACTGACCGCCCGCTGCAGCTATTAATAGCTATCTATTATGAACAGGTTAGATCTGATCATTGCGTAGAAAAACATAAAACAAGAGGATCTGTAACATTTTGGAACATAATCTTTGAGATATCTTGTTGCTGAACAGTGATTAGCCAAACTTACATCCAAGTCCTCAGTCTGATCTGCCGCTTCCTCCGCTGAATCTGAGTTTTTTGGCAGGTAGGTCATTTTGAGACGCAGGTGACCTTTGACTCTGGACTTGTGGCTGCGTAACAAGCAGAAGATTTGTTTTTTGAGCAAAGAAGAGAGTAAATATTGTCAGGAACGTTTCAAAATAAAAGTATGAACTGTGGCCTATAATTTCTCCTGCAAATAAATATATGTAAAAATGGAATGTAAAACAGGGAGAGACAAAGGATTAAATAACCATGAAATCATGCCAACCTTCGTGGATGAAGCAGAAAATCCTTGAATGTGTATGGCCTTTCTGTATTAGGATTTTCTGTCTGAGAAAAAAACATAATAAAAAGAAAAGCTTTAATTCTCCAAACACTTTTACAGCAGCATGAATAAATGCACAACACTGCATCATAACAGATTGATACCTTAGATACATGAAATGATGGTGACATTGGACCATGAGGGCTAATTTGTGGGTGTTGTATTTATAATGAAACAAAACAGGGACGTAACATAAACATGACAGACTGTGTTTCCAAAACTGTAGACGAAGACGTGGAACAGACAGAAGAATAAGGGTGTTTATATTTACATGGGGACATTGGTGAGATTGAGGTCGAGAGCTCATACAATAAAAGCTACAGTAAAAACAAAAACACATTACACTTGAACTTTAGCAAATCAATATACAACGAAGAAGGATTTCCTGCAACCAAGCACTCACCGGTATCTGTTTTAAGGGGACGTCCACCTGTCCAAGAAAGTCATCACGTGTCTGACAGGAAGAGAGAGAGAGCGAGGGAGTCACACACAGATGTCAGGATCATGACAATATTATCTACGCACGCACACACATGCGCGCACACACAAACAAACAAGAGGACTGGCCTAGACATGTTCTGTTACTCAACTGTCTTTGGAGTAACGAGAACCACTGTAACACCCCTCCAGGAACATGCAGTGTATATTTTAAGTGGTGTTTTTGATAAATATCATATCAAGGCATTTTTCTTGAGGAATTTTTTAAACTTGACATACATTTTTTCCCAAGTGAGTTCCTCTAACAAACTATCTCTAATCGTTAGATTAAACAGAAAACATCTGTTATTTTCCTACTTAAAACAACGAGTCATTTGACTTGATCTATTTCCTTATAGATTTAGTATGTAGCCTAGATACGAGTGCGATTACCAGCTTACAATGAATGGCTGCACTGTGTTATTGCTGAAGAAACTGTGTCCAAAAGAATGTAGCATTTGTCAGATAAACTGTTGTCGTTTCTTTGAACACTTGACACATTCCCTGCATGCCTTTATCGCTGCCGTTACAGTCTCGAGGCAGAAGGCTGAAGGCAAGCGTACACACACACACGTACACGTACACACACACACACACACACACGTGTACACACACACACACACACACACACATGTACACACACACACAGTCAACTTTGTGACCAACTTAACACTCATGGCAGGTCAAACTGTCCAACAGCGGTATAGAGTGTTTACGTGAACAAATATAGATGGAGGCCTCCTTCGTCCTGCCCTTGCACTTCTAATAGTGAAGCCAAAAAAGACTTCATGTACACCAGCAATGACCACTCTGAACAACCACTACATTCGTAAAACACATATGAATATCGACCCAATATGTGTTTTAATTTGAACCACAATGGTGGATCCAGTTTTTATTCACAACAAGTTTGATGAGCGCCAGTGAAAACTGTTGGTCTTGGAATGATTTTACATTTATATATATATATATATTTTTATATTTTATTTTTATTATCTGTTCTGGGTTTCATGTAAACTTGAAGCACTTCATAGTGACTAAATTAACATGTGATGAACAATGATGAAAAGACAAAGCCACAGTCAACAAACAAACACACACGTGTTGCTATAGTTTTTTTGCAGTTTTGTTGATCTAGGAATTAAATCTTACTCAATGGCAGGACTTACTGTTAGTCACTCTGGATAAAGACTGCCAAATGGAAATCACGTGTACAAAGCAGGGCTGCAGCTTACAATTATTTTCATTATTAATTAATAATGAATCGATATATTTGATATCGTCAGAAAAGTGCAATTTCCCAAAGCCCTAGGTGATGTCATTAAATTACTTATTTTGTCTAAACAGTTCAAAATCTAAACATCCAGTTTACTGTGCAGTGAGGAAAAGAAAAGCAGCAAATCCTTTAAACTGAGAAACTGGAAGTAAGTAAGTTTTGGCATTTGTGCTTGAAAAATAACTTAACTGATTAATTATCAAAATAGTTTAAGATTATTTATTTAATCTTCAGAACACTGAAGTAAGTCAAGCATATTTGCTATTATTACTATTCTTTTGGATAGCTATAGTTGCTTTCCATTTCAGCTGCTTTTTTGGCCGCAGTTCATTTTCAGAGAGCACTCTGCACAGTGTTTCCTTGACAGTGAAGTCTTCTACAATGCTGATGTTTACGTAGGAATCAGAACTCAGTGTCATTCATTTCAATTATATTTATGTACACACCACAGTCCACAGGAAATTAAAAAAGTCAGAATTTGTGTATCTTTTGGAATTGTTTAATTATGGCCCCTACAACAGCCAGTGTACTGGAGATTTACCGGAATGTATGAGTGTATAAAGTAGTGCGGATTTACATAGATCATTGTCATGCACATTGTTTTCCTAGAGAGGAAAACACAGTTTTTAAATGTAAAATGAAAAAGCTTCTCGTCTACTGAATGAGACATTGGACTTGATACAAAGTTGAAGGACATTTCTAAACTTCACATCTAGATGGATAACATTATGATTTTAAGGTCAAGTTCACATCAATTGTTGGCACTGATCAGATCTACCTTTAACTAAACTCCACAGTATATTTGATCTTACACTTAACCCCAGAGCAAGTCACCCACTACTAGTGTTGTCCTTGGCAACAATATTTATCAATATACTCTGCTCCTCATAACCTTTAACAGTTGGCTCAGATGTTGAGAAACTGAACTATACCAACAATCTCAGACTAACAAGACAACTGATCCTTCTGTCAAATTAAAACTCAGCTCAGTATTTCATGAATAGTAATGCATAAACATTTACAGGCCAATAGCAACGGCTGTCCCTACTGATTTGAAAAGTCAAGTAGGTCATATCTATATCATTAACAAACAGAATACACAAACAGAGTTTTCTATCCAGCAAAGCGGTCTCTTTCCTTGGAAACTTCCTGGATGTTGGGTGAAGTGAGGCCAAGCTTAACAAAGACAAAGTGTATGCTTTGGACACATGACAGGACTGCCAAAGATAAAAAGATAACTATGGATAAATGTCCATTCAGAGCATCCCTGAAGGTTCATGTGACACAAAATGCAACTCGGTTTAGCATGTGGCATTATGAGGTTGCGGCAAACAGCTACAGGCATGTTATGCGTTATGTCTGAGAAAGCAAGTTCAGTTATATCCATCAGCAGCTTGACAACGACAAACTACTTTTAACAGGTGGACAGCAGCTTCTGAAACCTAAACTTCTTTAGAGCCACCCCGCTAATGTTATTGGAGCAGGCAAAAAGTGTCAGATAAGCTGGTCCTGATGAGGAGAAATTCTATAAAATAAGTTCAAATGAATTGTATTTTGACAAAGACAGTAAAAGGCAGACTCGTGAGACTGAGAGCTGTGGATACTATGCTTCATTAACGTGACCAAGCATTAAAATAATTTGGGATGGCTTTATTTTCCACACATGAAACCATTGGTTGTCACTGCAGTAGGGAAGTACCATCAAGTAGGATGGCCTGCACCATTTCATTTGTTATTCTTATGGAGCTGCACAAAACTAGTTAGCAATATCATTTTTGGACGTACCATAATGGCATGTAGGTCATGTTCAACTTTTTGGTCCCCCAAAAATGTAATTGTAGTTAAATTTAGGCTGTTTATGCTACATCTTACAATTCAATTATAACTATAAATTAACTTTATGAAATTGAATCACGACTTGTGATGGCTACGAATACAGCAGAGAGATTTCTGAGTCATGTTTTACACTTTCTTGTATAACGGTTATTCATTAACTCGTCTGATGAGTCCTATGGGTTATGAGGGCACAGCAGATAACAAAGTCAGACGTAACTTTTCCTTAAAAATTTCCATTGTGAGACCACAACCAGCTGCATTACAAGTGACACATTCAACTATATAATTGATTAGCCTTTTCTTTGTTTGTTTAGCAGTATTTGAAAAACAAATCTTAGCTGGGTTACCTGGGTAAAGCCACAGTAGTTTGTCTCTCTGCTGCTGAAATTTACACAGGTGACATTCGGTCTATTTATGTGACATAAGTAAGATTAGCTGTCATTTCTGTGTGTGTGTGTGTGTGTGTGTGTGTGTGTGTGTGTGTGTGTGTGCGAGCAACCCAGGAAGTATCCCAACGTGATCTTGCAAAATGATTACAATGTATAAATCATAGCCGTTTATTTGCCCCCTTATATTTAAAAAAACCACATAAAATGTAACATTAAATATTATTGTTGGACTGTTTGTTGAGGTGATCCTTTCTATAGCTGATGTCAAAGGAAGTTCAGTTTGAGAACAAAGCCCATTCAGGCACGTTTAGCCAGTAAATCACAGCACATTTATACAAGACCATTATATGCATGTTTTAGTATTTTCACATGCGTTTCCTAGTTATCTGAATTATGAATTATGACAGATGATAATGATGGATTATGAAGTGTCACTTTTCAGAGTGTGAATAACACGGTTGTTGCTGCGTTCTGGGTGGACATGATTGGAACGTAAACAAAAGGTGTGTAATATTTGATTCAGACTGTGTGATGAAACACTGGACTAAATGAAGGACTATGAACATCAAGGCTGGAGTGTAATTAATATATTTAAAACAGGACATTTTAAAGTGAGAAAATTAAATCTAGATTTACAAAAGCAAATTTAGATATTTAAAGTGAATGGACAGGCTAATAGTTGGGGGAGAACTTCTTGACAACCTGCTAAATGTAGTGGGGGAGGCTGACGCCTGATACTTCACAAACACTGCATGGCCGGGGGACCCATAGAGAAGGGACACACCACCCTTTTACTGGGAAAGGCTCATGCCCCCCCCCACACACACCATGTCCACACACACACACACCATGTCCACAGATAGCTGGCATGACTGTGCGCTGCTCTAGTATCATGCTGTTAAATTTGAATCCACGGGACTGGGCAGTGCTACAGACCACCAGACTATCTGGAGTCAGGGGGAATATTTCAGAGGCACTTTATTTATATCAGCAAGGGGCACTGCTTTTCCCACCACTAAAATTAGCCTGGGTAAATACTTAAGTCGATTACTCACAGCACTAACTGAATAATAAAAATAGATAAGTATTCTAAAGTTGAGTGTCTTTGTACACACACGTACACACACACACACACACACACACACACACACACACACACGCGAACACACTCACAAGATGAAAGATGGGCAAGTTTTCCTTCTCATTCGTGCTCTTCTTTAAAACCAGTATACAAATGGATTTACTGTAATGTAACTGAATACCTTTGAATGTTTGTCCACACTGGGCTTGTTAATTGCATGACTTAGCTGTAGCAGTTACTCGGTTACTGAATTTTGCTTGCTTGTGGTGAGCCTAATGGCTGACGCTGAGTAAACAGAGTTTTATGGATTAAAATGGCAATTGGAGAGCATTATTACAGCACATATATTGAAACAATATCTAGTACTGAACAGGTGTCAGAAAAATAATCTCTTGAACATTAAACTTTCCTTTAGCAACAAGGAGCCAAATATGCTAATTTTAGAATAAAGCCAACAATAATGTATTTGTTATTTGCAGTATTTTTCACTTCATTCTGTACATGAAATTAGAAATCTAAGTTAGAGTGTCAGCTGAGCAGTCAAACCAGTATGGAATCTACTTGAACCAGTTTGACAACATTATTGGCGACTGCACAGCGCTCCTTCATAGGAGCCCTTTATGTCTCAGGAATCTACAGAAAATCCCTATTTGTAGGCTCTCAGTTCACTGTGAAGTTTCAGGAATTTCATTTCAGCTTGTTCCTGATGCTCAGGGGGCATCAGTTAATTCAAATTAAGAAATGTAACACTCACCTTGGTGTTTTGACCTGGGCTCTTGGTTGTATTATTCCCCTTGTGGCTTGTGTTTACATCAGTAACAGTGCTAGGCAACTTAACTGGGCAGCAAGGAGACAAATGAATGTGCACATGTGGAGAGCAAGGGCTACCGAGTTTTGGATTTGAAACGTGACATGAAATTCCAGTGTTAGGGTAAGGCACCTCCAGGGAAAAGCTCCTTTGTATGGTGCGATGACAATGGTTTTCCTCAGGCCTTTCCCGGTCTTTTCCTGATGAACAGACCTTTTGGGCTTTTTCTGATGGTTTAGTTGAGGAGAACAAACAAGCGGAGGTGCTACGATACAGTTTTTTGCGAGGGTCATATTCACCTTCAGGGTGTGCGGCTGGGTTAGGAGCCTCAGGATATCCCACATTGACTGTAGCCGCGGTTGTAGCTCCCTTTGCGGGTATCATTGGTCTCTGGTGGGCAAAGTGCAGCAGCACGCTGCTAGAGTGACGATTTGATCTGTCCAGAGTTGATGACAGTTCCATTGCTTTACTCCTGTCCTCCATTTTGCATTTTGGTTCATCCTGTAAAGGAATATTAAATTGCACCATGTGTTTGGTGTCCCTGAACTCAGCTGAACAGCTTCCTTTTGGGAGGCGATGGCCACTTACTGCTGTAGTGGTGGACCCTTTGCAAGTCACTTCCTCATTATCCTGTGAGGATTCACTGGCAGATGTCTGAAGTGATGACTGGAGAGAACCCTTCACTGGTGGGAGAGCCACTGGACTGACTGGGGAAGCAGGTGGGGTGCTGCAGGGGCTCTTTGGAAATATAACCAAGGAGGAGCACCGTCTCAGCGGGACCTTGGACTTGCGGCAGAGTAGAGTCCTCTCCTGGGTGGTCCTGTGCTTTTCTGGAGCCTCTGGCTCAAAGATGCTGTTGCTGCTACAATACCCGGCATCGCTTGCCATGCTGCTACTGCACGAGCCTCCGTCAGAGCCACTACCTGCTCCTCCTTCACTGCCCCCTGGGTCTCCATCCTCTATACTGCCATCCAGCTCTCCACTGAGCTTTCCACGAGGCTGCAGTGAGATCTGCAGAATGCTCTTCTTATTACATCCTCCAGTGTTAACCCTGGGTATGAATACTGAAGAGTACCGCTGTAAACTAGCATAGTCTGGTGACAGAGGAGTCACCTTCAGGAGGACAGAACTGTGCGCCAGAATCTCTGCGGGGCTACGAGCTGGCACACCGACTCCACTCTCCTCACCATGGCTGCTGAGGCTTTCTGACAGAGGGTCCGTGTTGCTTCTCCTTGACGCAAAATGCAAACGCAGCCGACGTGCCATTCGTTTAACTCTCTAATCCCTGCAGCGCCGGTGAGAGCTGCATGATCAAACTTGCTGGCAGGAAAAAAGGAAAGCAAAGCAACTGCTCCAAGCTCTGCTCTGCGATCTGAATCATTAGCGGCTGTACATTGCCAAAATAGCTCTGGTGACAACCTACATTCCTCTCCAGGCTGATCTCAGCTTTTAGTCAGAGGAGGCCAGTGGTTCTGTTTGGAGACATGACCCAAACATACAACCTTTGAAACTAGAGCAATCGCAGAGGTTAGCCCTATAGCTTAAACCCTATATGGAAAACAAAATTACACCAAAACAAAACAAAGAAAAAGAAAGGACAGAGCTTCCACTGCTGAGCTACTTTATATCCTTAGCTTAGCTTAGCTGCTAGTTAACTGTACCTCCTGAGTTCCAGCCAGACTAATATCTAACACATCATGTCTTTTCTTGCTGCCTCACGCTCCAGTTTACCCAGTGGAAATGAACAACACCATGGACGCCCCTCTACGTTGCATCTTAGACTGAAGCTCTGGTAAACTGTTACATCTGCCTCAGGACACTCACTCAAGACTCAACTTCCTGCTGCAGCCATGCTTCTAATGTTTCTGCTGCTCTGTGCCCCCAAAAATATTTTTACCCACTGCTACTGAATTACAGGAAATCAAAGGGAATGACTTTCAACATGATTCTGTATCAAACTTAAGACCTGGTTGCAAAATCACACAACACACAATAAAACCACCATAGCCTATGAAAATATGCAGGAAAGTGAGTGTAAACTGCAAAATTAACAAAAAACGTACTTAATGTAAATGTACAATGCCAAAGGAAAGCAAAAGCCCAGAAATAGTTTAGAAAATGTTTTTTGCTTGCAACAAACAGATGCAGAGATAAAGTAGCCTG
The DNA here is from genome assembly GCA_036023655.1 of Nannoperca australis. Taxonomy (NCBI): domain Eukaryota; kingdom Metazoa; phylum Chordata; class Actinopteri; order Centrarchiformes; family Percichthyidae; genus Nannoperca; species Nannoperca australis. The sequence continues at coordinate 10,454 of JAVQJD010098412.1, read as the reverse complement.
TGGCATTTTCTGGAAGACAAGATCGAGAAATAGCTTCAACAGTGTCATGACACCTGTTATTTGACACCTCATGTAACAGTCACTGTTGGTCTGATTTCCTTTCACTGGCTGTTGTCAGTCCTATTTATTAATGGCAGCCTATTGTGAGATAAGCTGGCCTATTTCAAGACATTACCCTGTATCCAAAACCATTTCAGTATATGCTGTGACAATAAAAGACACATCCAGATTAAAGGCATGATTCACCAGAGGATACATCATAGCCTACTTTTTAAACCAACGTGGAACTACTAGTAAACCTTGTGATCACTCAACCGATACGGAAGTAGGTTTAAATAATAGTGATGCGTGGCCCATAAGATAAGATTTATGACGCACATAAAACTTTTATGCCAAGTCATCCAGTATGGTATAATAGGCCAATAATCAATCAAAACCACCTGTAACATGCACATGGTTGTGGCACCAAAATTAACATTATGCCCAAAAGAACCACTGAAGGACAATCTATATTTAATAAACTCTTTAGAGAATGTGTCATTACAAATAATGTAGATGAGGTTGGACATGAGAGACAGGGGATGGCTCTGTCAAACAGCAAGCGTAGCTGTAATGAGGCTAACAAGCTGCTAAACTGAGTTTAGAACCACTGAGTGGCCAATCAAACCTGCTGTCTGCTGTGAATGGGGAGGTTTGGGAGATCCAATGCTCTATGGATGTTGAAAAGTGGCAAGACTGAGTTTCCTAACATTTATATTTACATACATGTTCTGCCACCAAAAGTTCGTTTCAGTTGAACATAGCAACCATAGTTGCTGCTAACTGACATGGTTACATCCAGGCTGTCTACATTCACCGTTATTGCTCTTTCACTGATTTCATGATTTCTTCCTGGCATCAAGCACAATGTAAGTAACTTGTAGTTACTTGGACACAGCATTAGTGTTGTATCCAGGACTCACTAGGTGTTTCGGGTCTTGCAATAGACCAGGTGACCCCACCGAGGTTGATCAGGCCTCGTCCTGTGTCCAAGTGGCATTCCACTGACAAGTTTGTCACCACATTCCAGCCAGATCCATTAGATGCTTTCTCTGAAGCGTCCACGTTGTTGTTAATGGCTATGGCTCTTCTCCTGATTGGTCCCGTAACGTCCAGGGTTCCATAGTCCTTGCTGAGGGAATGACTTGCAAACCTCCGTCTGCCTGCCTCCACTGGCGTGCACCGTGTCCTGGTACTTCTCCCTCTTCCTCTCTGTTGCGCCTCCTCCATCATTTCCTCCCAGGTGTAGCTCTTGTTTATGGAATCTCATCATTTTCTAATTTGTATTAAATATCATTGAATTTGGTGTCCAATGCCGTTTTTTACAGTTTCACAATTGCTTCCAGTAAAAACAAAAACCAACACCTGTCTTCAACCTTGATTGGAAATGTGTTTAGCTGTTCAGCTACATGCATAGTGAGGACAGAAGAATACATCTAAGTATCATCACACTGAAGGAGGACTTGTCAGCTTGACTTCAGAGAGTATTCTGGTAGTCTGTGGACAAGTCTGGACGTATATTTTTTTACCTTTTCTTTTCTTTCAGAGAACAGCACGTTTGGTCTGGAAAGTATATTTGCTTCTCTTCTCTTTAGCCTTCAGCAGTCTGTAAAAACTTCTCAATCTGTTTGTGCAATAAATTGTGCAACAGCTCTCAACCATTTTATCAGTGTTTTCCATGTGAATTCACGACGGCCATTCATTCAAGGGGGAGTAACCATGGCAACTTCTGCATAGAGCGACGTCAAGTGCATACCCTCTATTCATGGAAGGACCACACTGTTGTTAGATTATGGGGTCTCTCGTGGTGTCGCCTGGAGCACTCCTTCACTTGCCTTCTCTGTCCTCCTTCACTAAACAACTTGAATCAGCTTAACATTAATGAAGTGTAACAATTTCTAGCATTTGCATCTGCAACATTGTTCACTCTCACACCAGTTTTTTTATTTAATGGGGGAAAGGAAACTGATAATGGCACTAGGTGAAAGGCCAAACTGTGGATTGTAGACATTATTAGGATTTATCATTGGGGGAACTATAGTTATACAATGAGACCCAGTTTCAACCTCAGACTTTGCTTCTAGCAGGAAATAACATGAACAGGTTTCCTGCCCATTCCTCTGTGGGTCAGAGCAGCAGTGACACACACACACACGCGCAAACATGCTGACACACCCTCCAGATGTCTATGTAATCTACATGGAGCATGACGAGGCGGCCTTGAGTTAGTCCCACCCGAGTTTGTTTCTTTACATGACTGCAAACCTGTGAGTTAGTGACACCTTCTAGAAACATTCAGCCGAACTACAAACCAAATAACAGAGTGAAGAAGAAGCTAAGTTTATATGCGTGGACTGTCTGTTTTGATTTTTTGATTGTGACTTTTCGTGACTGTCGATGAAAATCTAATCCAAGCCAAATGTTGTGCAACACGTCAAAATGCAACAACTGTTCAATGTTGTACAAGCTCTTCCATAAATAACCAAGAAGGATACAAAATTACAAAGAAACAGAATTACAATGATCAGAAATATAACACCTGAGAGGGAGTGGGACAGATCGCATGATTTTATTTTCTCAGCACAGCATTGTTACTTCTGTGCAGCGCCTCTTAGAAAAGTGACATGTTGTGCATAGCGGACTTTTAAGAACAAATGGTTACAAGTAGCTGTCTGACACATAGCTGCACACTGACTTGATTAAATTCTGAGAATGTAATGGGCTGCCTTTTCATTACGTTCAGTGAGCAGACTACCAGTTTGGGCAGGTTGATAAAGCAGGTAAAGATATGTGTAAACTCAGCATAACTGCGACTCAGTGAGAAAACTACAAGATATATTTAAATAACTACTACTAAAAACACAAATATCACTTTTCTGGCAGAAAATAGCTTTAAAATGAATTACAGAAACTAATATCCCTCTAATCCGGTTTTTAAATAATGTATTTGCATGTCATTATACACATTCAACATGCCTGAAGGGGGTTATGTGATATTTAGTGGGCTATTTGTTCATGGTGGCCAACTGCTTGAATGTGTTTACATTACATGCAGATAGTTAGCGCAGTTAGCAGCCAGGCTCAGGCGTGAGACCAGTGGTGCGGTCACTGTGGTCTGCTGGCTCAGGTGTCCGAGGATCTGTTGTGCATCAAACCAGCATGAAACTGGGTCAGCAGCTCAACCGATATCATGCTACGACCTGGCACTTCTAATAGCTTTAACGTCGCTGTGTACCAACTGTGTAATCAATAAGAGGACAATGGCATCTATATTCACTGCAACCCCATCACACAACAACCCAAACATCAGTTCTCACTAAGCTGCTGCTACACACAACAAACCTTTGTGTCACAACAGAAACTATTTAGCTACTTATCACTACACCTTATATATCTACATGATATTCAACACCTGATGTGATTGACTCTTACAATCTCCATCCACACTCCACACACACACGCGCGACAGGCGTTAGGATGCCTTTAAGGTAGCCAGATCTGCCCATATTTGCAGCTAGGAGTAATAAGGTATCCCAGTTTTCCGACATTATCACACATGTCGGGGAAAAATAAGGGCAGTTGTATCAGGCAGACAAACCTAAGATAACCTTGCACTGACTGGAGGATACCCTAATCTACAGAGAAATGACACACTCCCTTGTTTGGTATTCCCAGTGTTTATCATACAGGTTAAGTTAGGATAAAAATATTGTGTTTTTATATTCAAGTATTTGTTTTACAACTCTAATCTATCCATTTTAAATATCCAACCCTTGTGAGACTATTATCTGGCTTAAACATCTTTAGGCTGTGTCCAATATGCAGAGTGTGTTATAACTATCAACACTACAACTGTGAATTACTTTAGAACATGTCCCTTTATTGCAAAGTAGCTATAAAACTAGATTTCCACTACTTTGTTTATTATCCAATTCTACAGAGACAGTAGCCTTGTCTACGTAGAGCCTGTCCAGGGCTTTTTATGCACAATATAGTTAACAAAACACATGACCCATTATTTATAACAAACTGACATCTGTCATGTACAGCAGGTTGTTCTATGTTTTTTGAACATTTTTGGATTTAATGCATGGCTGAGTTCCTTGTCTACTCTGTGCTAAAAGTAAAAAAGTGATGTGCTGTAAACATTTGCTTTGGTGGAAGGTTAAGACTTTTCATATCAGGAAACAGATGTAAATACTATCTGTAGGTAAACTAGAGATTAGTTTTTAGTAATTTCTCAAACAAAAATACAAAACTTCTAACTTCTCTACTTTGAGGATTTCCATTTTTTTTTTGACAAATATAATGGCAAATCTAATTATCTTCAGCTTTTACGCTGTTGGTCGGACAGAATAAGTATTTTAACGTCTTGTGTTTTTAAAAAAATGTACAGGCATTTCTTACTATTTTTCTTTTACATTTTATAGACCAAATAATTAATCAAGAAAATTAATTGATAAGGGACTTTACTGTTAGTTGCAGCCCTAGAGTAAAACAACACTTGGAAGGCTTGGATTGGATTCTTTCTACTTTCTGTGAACATCAAGGAGCACTTTCTTACATAAGTAGAGAAAAAAAAAACAGAACTAAACAAATTACAAAGAAGAATTTGTCCAACACTACAAGCTATTTCTTTTTGTATAATCCCAATTCTACACAGAAAGGTTGAACAAACATAACTTACCAGACGGTTCTCATCAAACACCTCCAACAGCAAACGATGCTTCCGGGGATCAACCTGAAAGAGAACGTAAACTGTAACATCAAAACGCAGACTAATTGGTCTAAACAATGAGCCGTGGTCAACATGGTTAAATATGACTAAGTATGCAGTAAATTAATCCAATTTCCTGTAACGAAATGCCACAAATGATCTCCTGGTACGTATATGTAAGTGTTAATATTCACACAACACAAGAGATATTTAAAAAAACGTTTGTTAATTTATTTTATGTTTCACTTACTCTGAAAAAGAATTCTTCATTCCATTTTGGGTCCACTGTCTACGTGTAACATGAGATGGGAAGGAAGAATAAAATATGAGAAAGACAAATAAAACAAGTGTAACTGAAAATGCAGATGTTCACTTACTCACCTTTTTTATTGTTTTAGTCTGAAGACTTGTGATATCTCCTTTAACAGGGTCATAGAGGGACAGTTTTGTATACGGATCACTGCAAGAAAAAGAAACATTTAGATTTTGGTACAGTGTAGAAGTCCGTCTAATAGGACGAAAACGGTTATGATCCACTTTCTGCTCTTTATATACTAGTGGTTTGTGCGGTTCTTCTGTCATGAGTCTCTACTTTATTTCTATAAGGAAGCAAAACACTTTACATCATTGTCCGGTGAGATCAGGCACCGCATTCAGACCTGAGAAACATTAACATAATGGTTGCAGCTACTCTATGTTCAACGCAAAGTTGGGTGTAATTGCTCATTTATAATGGTTTGAGGCACTGTGACATGCATTAAAACCACATCCATCAATCACATCACATTACCCATTACCCAATCTTAGTGCCACTAAGGACTGCAGGACTGTCATTAGTAATGGATTAAGTGACTGGAGTTCGATTAGAGTGATACTAATGCAGCAATTTTGGTTAAGAGATGAACGATTAAACATAAAGCAGAAAGAAAGACAAAAAAATCCCCAAACAACCAACAAAATCAACATTTAATAAATCTTGATTAGACTGCATTTAAAGGTTATGGAGAAGTTTTTTAATCAACAATTGTAAAGAAAACTAAAAGTAGGACAAAAAACGCGGCCGTAAGAAAATTACATTTTTAAACAGTTTTTGGTGTTTTTAAAATTATAAAAATCCCCCAACAAAATTAAACTAGTATACGGTGGACTAACCTAAATCTGAACTCATTACAAATTCATGCTCTCGAAGGAATTTTTTTTCTTTTTATTCCCCCCATAAAACTGTTGCGAAAACTTCCCTTACACATCCACCTCTTCCAAAAGATAAAAACTATGAATGAGAATCTTTTTTGTTAACAATACAGAACGCACTACTTTGGGATTTTGAAAAGAACCGGAATAACCAGAATAATGAAATTCTCAACCAGAATAATGAAACACAAAATAATGGCTGTGACGTATTCGTGCTGTTTGTTCATGGAACTTCCCGTGTCTCTATGCAATAGTTTAGAGGATGTAATGTCAGACAGTCCAGCTTTACGGAAGATAAAGAAGAAACTGACAGGAAATCGCTGCTAGATATGCTTCTACAGATTTAGATTTTAAAGAACATGAAAAGCATAGCATGACATACTACATTTCAGTGAAACTGACCGAAAAGTTCCCCTTAGCAATTTTGATAATGTGTAATTTGTCATAAAGAACTTTCTCATTCCAAAATGCCAAACATTTAACCACAAAATATGTGAGGATATGCTCATTTTAATGTTATGTGTGATAGTAAAGTGAATATAACCCTAAGATATGTGTAAAATAATTTACAGGTTAACCAATAATGAAAATAATATACAGTCATATAGTACAAGTAAACGTTAACTATCTACAACTTACCTGGCTCCAAGTATATCTTTTTTGGCCAGCCCAATGCCAGCAATGACTTTCACTTTTAGGATTCTGGAATCATTCTGAAATAATAATTAATAAAAAAAAAAAACACTTTTGAGTTTATGAATATGACATAAAGACAGACATGGAGGAAGAACACTTGCTTAATCCTGAGGGAAAATCCCAATCACACAAACCAAACACTTGAACACTCAAAAGAGGTAGATAAGAAAAGAAGGCAATAAAAAGATAGATAACTAGAATGTGAACTAGAAGCACCACACTACGGCTCTAAAATTCTGTACAGGTCCAGTAAATACTGAATATTGTCTTGTGCTGGTAGGGTGACTTGCTTCACACACAGGCATGTCCAGGTATGCTATATAAGTATAATATAACAATAGCAAAGTATTGGATCATAATAATGTCTTTTTAATATGAATCACTGTCACGCGCAAGCTGAACACGCACATCAGTACAATCAGTGGGTGATGTAACATCCTGAGAATATTTGGCCCTTTTGCACATTTCCCATCATAACTCCAGCTTCATGTATGCTTTTCCTGTGAAGTTAGTGAATCATGGTGACATTTCGTAACCAATCACACTGGCTTGGCGTATAAACAATAAGGCCCTGGCATTGTTACCTACAGCTGTATGTTACCCATAGCTCTGGCAACATGGGTTTTTAGCCAGATAATTCAAAGTTTAGTCGCTTTTAGTTTGGTGTGTGTGTGTGTGTGTGTGTGTGTGTGTGTGTGTGTGTGTGTGTTGAGGAGGACGGGAAATATCCGCGGGCCAGCTGAGAGACATGAACAGCCCAGGAGCCTGTTGTTGTGTTTCCTGGATCAAAAAGTGAACAGCTAGTTCTCTCTAATTTGGAAGTCGTGGATAGCATTAACGTTAGCTGAGAAGTAGATCAGCAGATCAGTTACATCGATTCACTATCAATAAGTAACACGTTCGAGCTAACACACAACTCCTAATATGGCAAGTTAGCCAGCTAGTGAGTTAGTTAGCTCGCTAATTTCCAGCACGTCCCAGTTTGTCAAGTTAGCAACAGTTAGCGTTAACTAGTTAGCCACCTGGCTAACGACGTGATCACATGAGCGGACTCATTAACGGCGGGCTAAAGCGGTAGCAGCGATACTTTACCTCATCTGTCTGAAGTCCTCGGATCTGTGAAGAAAGTGCAGCCATAATATCCTCGCCCTTCTTCCTCCCACAGAGCGGCGAGCAGACGAAGAGGAAGAGGAAGAGGAAGACAGTGGTCCGGCCAACAGTAGAGTGCTGTGGTGTTTAGTCACTACTACTACTACTTTGGTGTAGTCTCTACTGTGCCATGTGTGTGTACGCGTGTGGACACCGTGAACCTGACCAAGTGGCTACTAGCTGTGACACCGTCGTCACTCACTGTATCCATCCTCCTCCTTGGTTTCCTCCTCCCTCCTCCCTCCTCCCTCCTCCTCTGGTTCCCCTCGCCCTGTCACTTCCACCACCTGAGAAAACACAGACGCAAACCACTGACAGGGCGTCCTAAAAGTTTACTTAACTACATGTACATGAGTACTGTCAGCAAAAAAGACTCCAGTCCAGTCAGTTACAGTGTTATAATATTGTGAACTAATTTTAATTATTTTACTCAGCCTACTGTCAGATAGTTTAACGTGTAACAATATAGTATGTTTGCCTATGATATGATCCATCAAATTGAGGAAAAAGTGAATCTGTAAATGAACTATACCTGTCAAATAAATGTATAAAGTACAATATTTTGCTCGCAAGTAGAAATATACTAAAAGTGCCAGTACCTCTAAATTGTAGACCTACTGCTGTTTTGTGCTGCTGAGTTCACGTTACTTTAAGTGCCATACAGCTAGAAGGCTGGAGCTGGTGTCCACCACAAGTTTAAATGTTATACCAGTTCACACACAGGTACTTAACTGCATTTCAAAGGCTAAAACAGCTAAAGTTGCTTTTCATAAATTTTACATAAAGCATATGATGATCTGATTTTTAAAGCTAATGAAGAAGCCAAGTGGGGAGCCACTGAAGGAGGTTGGTTCTGGCATCTTATGGATGAGCCGTAGTCGTGAGAGTTGTGGTCAAATGCCAATAAATGACCTCTACTTACTAAAGTGGCATGTTGTGTGCAGGCAGCTCCAGAGTCTGTTGCCAAGCCTCTTTCTTTTATGCAGATATTAAAGAAACACTGATTCCAGGATACCAGGATGTACTTAAAAATGTTTATTAGTTTTAAAAAGTCTTTAAAAACCAGTATCAACAAGCACTTCCCCTTATAAAAGCACTTGCTTAAATTCAAAAAAGAGAGAAAAAGTCCCCTGTACACTGACCACAGCAACACAACAGTGGAGGGCAGTTCTACAGCTCTGAACCACTTTCAACAAGAGGAAGGGTAAAGTCTTCATTAAACACAAACGTCAGTGCTAATGCAAGTAAATGCAAATGTTTTCACAGACACGGTAAAGATAAACATAAAAACAGAGAACAGATTCAAAAACTGAATATAAATAAGAAAAGTTTGTCTAAATTGCAAAAAATTAAATTACACTCAAAATAAGATTATATATTACAGTGATATAATCTGCTTTTACAGAAGGTAAACGTGTTGTAAAATATGTAAAATTGTCAATTTATCAACACACTGAAAGAGATTTGATGTACTGTGTTTGCACTACAGTATATCATGACATTAATATTACACCATATAATTATGGTTTCATTTCCACATTTTAATACAAATTATTTTGGGGATAATTTCCAGTTCTATAAGGTTTTGTGTAACAAGCTGAATCATTTGAGTTTTATTACAAATCACCTGTTCATGAAAAAAGAACTGTATATCATACGTGGTAAAATGCTATGCTACAAAGCATCATAACAGTGCAAGTCAGATTAGTGTGAATTCACAAGATTATGTGGTTTGCAAGGTTACAGCTTCTGTACAAACACACTAAATAAATAGTAAAACAAAAAACACACTGAACAACAGGCCACACCCCCAATCTGTACAACAAATAAAGTTAGCGTGACTAACAACACAAACACACTCATGGATCTAATGCTAACACAGAGACACAGTTCATGAATAAACTGTGTTCTGATGCCTCCATAAGGACATGATTTACCTGTTGGATTTACAAAAGACATCCATAACATTATCCTGGTGTACGGATTTTATAAAGAAATACTTTTCCAGAGCTGCAAATACCACCAATTTATATCGCTTATTTCCCATTTTATCCATCATATTACTGACTACATTAATCAGCCATAACATTATGACCACTGACAGGTGAAGTGAAGAACATCGATCATCTCATTACAATGGCACCTGTCAGTGGGTGGGATATATTAGACAGCCGCTAAACATTTTGTACCAAAGTTGATGTGTTGGAAGCCGGAAAAATACAAGCGCAAGGATGTGAGCGTACTTTGCACAATGCTCTGTTGGGAAACCTAGGGTCCTGCCAGTCATGTGGATGTTACTTTGACACGAACCACCTACCTAAACATTGTGGCAGAGCAAGTACCCCCCTCCATGGAAACGGTATTTCCTGATGACAGTGGCCTCTTTCAGCAGGATAATGCATCCTGCCACACTGCAAACATGGTTCATGAAAGGTTTGAGGAACACGATAGCGAGCTCCAAATCGAGCATCTGTGGGACGTGCTGGACAAACAAGTCCGATCCATGGAGGCTCCACCTCGCAACTTACAGGACTATAAGGATTTGCTGCTAACGTCGTGGTGACAGATACCACAGCACACCTTCAGAGGTCTAGTGGAGTCCATGCCTCGACGGGTCAGGACTGTTTTGGTGGCAAAAGAGGGAACTACACAATATTAAGCA
>JAVQJD010098408.1:0-33356 GCA_036023655.1 Nannoperca australis | reverse complement strand
CCTCAGGCAGATTTCATACAGCCTGGCAACACAAGCTAGCTGAATTCTGATTGGATAAAAACTCTAACCTAAAAACAACACGAACATGAAGAGAATATGAAGAATATTTTTTATATATTTAGGGTAAGTAAATTCAAAATTAAATACATTTTTATCAAATTATGATCATGATTTATATTAGTCCAGCAGAGAAGGCCTTGCTGGCCCTGACGGCCCACCCCTGGTGTTTATCTGCTCTAATGTAAGCTGCAATTGTTAGCATGTTCGGTTAATTAGCTAACTACCCAGAGTAGTAACAAAGCGTAACATCCAAGGCCAAGGAGCAGCCTAGCAACGTTACACTAAATAGCATTACGTTTGCCAAACATATTAGTTAGTCCTCATGCTAAAACCCTTTTTTCCCCTCGAAACCTTAAAAGTGGAAACATAGTATTTTTAAATAATATAAAATGAGTAAGCTAAGTAGCATTTTCAACCAATTTATGGAGATAACATTAGCTTACACAGTTAGTTACTTAGCCTAGTCAGCCATTTAGAAATGAGAAATTAGCTTTTGTCTACATCGTGCTAAAATAAAAGGACACGGTTTCAAACATCTTTCCGGGCTTAGCAAAGGTAACTAAAGGGGTTGGGGTTAGGGTTCAGCAAATGGCAAACTAAGTGATAGCCTGCTGTTTGGCTGGTAGAAGGATTGCTTTCATTATAATGGTAACTGGTTTGTATAGTGGATCATCGAGAATGAAGGTTGACGCATTTCCAGCATCATTCTGCAAAATCACAACAGATTACAGTGGATATTGTTTGGTGAATGTAAGCCATCTCTTAGGGATGTCCTTGCAAGACTATAAGCCTTTGGTGTTTGTTAAGGGGTAAGGAAACACACAAATATGTGTACATTCAAATCATGACATCACTATCTTTTACATTGCATATCATTACGTTTTTCCAGAGGAGAGAAGCAGCAGAGCAGCTGCTCATTCAGAAACCCAACAACACACCGGCTGCTTGGCTGTCTGAAGGAAAGGGAATCTGCATTCACCAAGGGGTTCCTGAGAACCAATGTTCTCAACAAAGGGAGTGAATCAGAGGTTGGGCCTGCACTTTCTCATGAACTCCTCCCAACACTCTCTCACCGCTCCCTGCGCTCCCCTCCTCTATCTTTACCGTGGCCACTCAGAGCTGAATAGCTGATTAAGCACACATTGATTAGTGCAGACTCATTAGCATCCTGTTTGCGTCAACCCCCCCACTCCACCATTTCCAAGCAGCAGCACACACACACTCAGGCAGACACACATTCTCTGCCTCTTTCACTGAGCCCCCTTGCTGCTCTGAATCAAATGGATTAACAAGCACAATATTTCTGCCAGGGACAGGAAATCACTGAACACTTGTCAGGAAGCCTGCGATCGATGGAATTCACATCATTGACCTCCTCTCACCACATGCGCCCCCTAACCCACCCCTGCCCCCCGTGTCCCTGACCTTTCCACGCAATCCACAGCAACTTTTTCACTTTTGGGAGCCTGCGCCAGCATCCCATCCACTGATTTTATATTTGCATTTCTTTACATATCCAATCAGGCAGATGTCGAGCTCCAACACCTGCACACACGAACACCTGCACACATATATATGCCAAAAAATGATCTCACTTTTTCTCTGAAGTTAAACTCTACTCGTTAGTGTACCTTTTTTCCCTTCTGTCTTCTCATCTTCTCATTCCCTGCAGAGTTTAAGGCATCTTTGCCAGTTCTAGCTAAAGCACCATAGGGTGTCTCCAAGGTTAACCTAATACATTACCAGCAGTGAAGCACAGAGGACTGAGGCCGCATGTCTGTACTTTGTGTGTGTGTGTGATGATTCTGCACTGCATTTTATGAACGTTCCCACATTTTTTGTTTACACAAAAACTAAATCTCGGAACACTGTTGTTGGTGAAAAGCAACTTATTCCGAGAGACACGCATATTCAGTTCACTGGATGATGTAAGCTGAAAATATCTCAGCTGGAACAGAATCAATGTATACTAAAATATGTGTGTTCGGGTGGCCATCCAATTATGACACAGTTTTGTTAAAATAAAGGACAGAGAAAATAAACGTGTTGCTGATTTCTCCATCGGCCATCTGTTGCTGGAAGATTCACACAGAGAGAGAAAGGGAGAAAGAGAGGAGGGGAGGGCTGCTTTGACTATTGAGCTTAATGCTTTCTGCACCTGTTTTTCATTGTGCAAATCTCAACTGGATTCTGAACGAATAGCTACATGTCATTTGGGCTCTGATTGAATTTAATACTTACAAAAGTCAACTATGAAGTATCACCTAACGTGCTGGGAGTCCAGGAGCATTTTTCAGAAGAAAGAAAACATTTATCTTGGGCTATACAAATGATAAAAGATACAGAACAGCAACAATAAAGCAACATGCTTCCAATGTTCTAGTCATAAAAGGCATTTTTTCTTATCTCAAGAGGCATGGAATGTCATATATGTTGTTGAAAACTAAAAGGAAAGAATACTTAATTGTGGGTACTTTTAAATGAGTTTTAGAGTATTTCCTCAATGCCATGGCTTGTATGCATGAAGCTAGTCAAAGATTGTACTTATACGCACAGAAATAACATATTACTTTAAACTGGCTTAAAATGTGTTGCTTAATGTTCATTTATTTTAAATAGTTTAACTGGATAATTCATGATGTTCGGTCCGACTGAAGCATGTGACTTAAACGTCCACTGAAGCTTTCACTCTACTGAAGAGAGAAAAATGTCGGCAGACAAAAACATCAAATCGCGAAAAGCAGACTGTTACCTTCCTCAAGCTAAAACATGAAACAAACAAACACGTCTCCATCATGTTTTCCACTGTTTGCGGTTTGACTGACGCTCTTTCAATGACATCATCTCGTGCCGTCTGCAATCATTTAACAGGACCTGACTGGAGAATTAGCGCCATCAGCTGTTTTTATAATTTGCTATAGATATGGAGTGCACGTCAATGGTTTTATTACAAAAGTAAAACAAGAAGTAATCACGCCATAGCTCGCCAGGAAACATTCCTGTTTCCTGCTTGTGGTCTCGTTCTTAGTTAAGTCACCTAATGACAATGTCTTTACAGCAACTGAATCAAGGTAAGCTTGGGAAGTAAAGACAAATTCAATGTGCCATTATCATGTAATAGGCACTACTGGCAAGTACTAGTGTAAAACATTCATAATCTCTTAATGCCTCAACTTCCTTTTGTCCTAAAAGGAGAAAAGAGACAAGGGAGGAGACAGGTGGAGTAGATTTGGGCATGCTTAGATGTTGTAACTGGTGGCACAAATGGAGCGCAGGTGTAGCTTGCCTGCAGTATGTGAACTCAAATACAGAACTTGTCATATTTGTAGTCGCATTAGCAGTGAAATATTGACTCGAGTGTCACCTCACAGCAAAATTACAGTTTGTTTCTTGGTCCTTTCTGTTTGGTGTTTGTATTTCTCCCCATATTTTTACAGGGATTTCCACCAGCTTCTACGGTTTCCTTTCACAATTCAAAGACATACAAGCCACATGGACTCCAAACGTGATCGGAAGTGACTGCACGTTTTTGTTCAACCTGTAATAGTGAGACAACCTGTTCAGGGGTGTTTCCCTGCTGTCCACACAGTGCAGTCTGGAATAGGAAGAACAAGAGGAAGACAATTAACAAATGACTCACCACTTACACTCACTTTTCATCTCAGAACGCAAATTAAAAATGTGGCGTAACATTTGGTGATCACAAGCATTCCAGGTTGCTAAAAGCAGAAAACCATCTTGTACTCTGCCTCCATCTGACCTTGACTCACCAACAGCCTTTTTACCCTGACTCTGATGTCACCTTCCCGTTCAAGTCATTATTGCTGTGCTGCAGGTTTATTACCAGACTGATTAGGAAAACATTTATGATTTGAGAAAAAAAAATTCTCTGGAGACATGCATCACTCAGAAACACAGCATCCTGCGGCAGACATTATAGACTTTATGGCAACATGTTTTTCTGTTTACAACCGCGCTATTTTTTGTTTTTTTCCCCCCTTCTGGCTTCTGTCTCCCAGTCTGTGGATCTACCTGCTCTTGTCTGCCCTCATACCCCTCACAGGTGACAATTAAATCCCTGGTGCTAGGATTACTTTACAGCAAAGGTTGCAGCCATCGACAAGTGTGTGTGGGAGTAGTCTAATATTATGTAGGATCACACAAACGGTCAAGCGGGAGAGCTTAAGCGTTTCAGTAAGAGATACAGTCAGCGTGACATGAAATGTGAGCGGAAGCTGGTGGGATCTGGTCAAACCTGGAGGCTAATTTTGAAAGATGGGGAGGAGGAATGTTGGGGGAAGAGCTGCCGGTGCACTGCAACTGAACCCAAGGCTGCAGATTAGCCGGGGGCAGTCTCTGACGTATGTGTGTGTATGCGAACGCATGTGTATGTTCGCCTGTGTATATTTTTGTGTGTGCATGTGTGTACAGGAACGTTTGTCATAGCTGCGATGGAAGGAACAGATGGGCGGGGGAAGTGGACTCCTGTGCCTGAGGACTACTGTGGCGCTTAGGATCAGAGTGCCGCCTACGTTCCACCCTGGGCCCCAGTTACCCACTACAGCACATGGAGCCCGTCCAGCACCAGCCCATCATGGACCAGCCCCCCACGCCATCTGTCTCCTAGGACAGACAACCCCCCTCCTTCCTCCTCCTTCTCAGCGCTGTGTCCTTGCCAGCCCCGCTCCTCCACCACGCCACCCCCATCCCGAAACCAAGAAAACAGGCACACAGGCGTTAAGTGTTGCTTTTTGGAGCTCTGGGAAGACAGAAGGAATTTGGAGAGATGACTCAAAGAGGAGTTGGAGAGCCAAATGCATTTAAACCCATACATCAAGAAGGTGGAGTGATGATTTATTTATGACAAACCAACTTTTACACAATTTTCTTTAGATAATTTGGTATTACGGCATCTTTGGAAGAGTTTGCAGGTGGCACAGAAGAGGGAAAAGACAACAAGTTGACATAATCTCACACAAACCACTCTTCATTTTCAATAACCACCAATAAATCGAATTACATAATTTATTTTTTATTTCACATTTTTGTCCAGCACACCTCACGGTTACATTGCTTCTTGGTGTCACCTCAGCACCATCTGCTAATATGGAATGAACCTGATGAATTTATTCAGCGTCATGGGTGTCATTTGACACAAGCAAAAGCCAAAATGATAAATTAGCATCTAAACTTGATCTGCTTAAAACCCAGGGCTTCCTCTAACAACACAAGTCTGATCAGAGCAAAGTCAAGCCAGCATTAACTTGGAATCTTTTGTTGAAAAAATATTTTGACACGTGTGAATGTAATGTAAAAAATGTAATGTTTAGAGGTACTGTATGTAACGTTAATCACTTTACCTCGCCTGTGCGTGAACGGACTGTAATGTGACTTAAAAAATTTGACCTTTCCAGACTTTCTCGGTTGCCTATAGCAGTGGATGTGACGTGCGCACTCCCAAGTGCCACAGGTCAGAGTTGGTAAAAACAAAATGGTAAGCCGGAATGATAAAACAAACTTAATAATGACATAATAATGCACAAATTGATGAATACATAGGATATGTTGCCAAAAACGTCTGTTCTTTACTTCATGTGCATTATTTCCAGTCTAACAGTAGTCTCCCCACTCCTATCATCTATTTATACCTGACGCTAGTTTAGTATTATCATTTAAACCCACCGCCACACCCCTTCAGTACATTAATGTTAACCCTTACCTCATCTATCAACATGATGCCGGTCGATCAGGTAAAGTCTACTTTATGTCATGTCACTGTTTTGGCTGATGCCCGGGACGCTCGCTCACGCCTACTGTGAGCGAGCACGAACAACGCTGACTCCTATTGTCTTAAAAGCCACCGGTGTCACCAAAAACAACGACACAGCCCCTTTAAGTACAGCAATTTCTGTAGAGGCTGGAGCTTTGAAACAGAAATGACTGAAAAGCAAGAGTAAAGTGCTTGCAAATCGACCAAACATGGCAGTTCTTGTAACAACAACAACTCTTCACAGGGGTTATGAAGTAAATCCAATCAAGCACCCCATCTATTTCTTCTTTTCTATTTTCTCTTTATTTTCATTTGTGTCCTTTGTGTGGTAGGTAAAAGAACTTTCAAACAATGTGACCTAATTTGACTCGACTTGAGCAAACCCAGAGGAAAAAATAAAGAAAAAATATATTTAGCATCTCCAGTATTGTGTTTTTTCTCAGAAAGTTGGTTTGAAGCATAAACAACTGCTCTGTGCGTATATATGTTGACTGCTCACTCATTTTATGCTAATAATAAGTTGCAGCTGAGGCTAGCTCATGACAAACGCATGAACCAGGTTGTACAAGAAAAAATGGAAGAGAGCATCCAGCGTGTAGTTTAGCTGCTTGGATATTGCCAGATAAAACCTTTGGCCTATCTTAATCAGCTGTCAGCTCTGTCACTGGCCCCCAGCCCTCTAACTGAGGGGGAGTGTCTGATGTCTCATAATGCCCTGCCTCTCTGGTGTCTGCGGAGATAATGAGACAATGCTGTACTGAAGTTATGACACCATGCTGGGTGGGAAGGTTTGATGGGGTGCAGTAAGGACCGATAATGAGGGACAAACTCTTGCAGGCATGTGGTTCGTGGCAGTGGGTGGATGGTGTTTGGAGGCAAACCGCAGCAGGAGGTTCAACATGAGCCGGGAGGGAGGTGAAAGAAGAGCAGATATAGAGAAAGAGGGGAACAAAGATCGGCAACAAAATGCCGCCGTCAACTAAACAGTAAAACCACCGCTCACAACAGATTAATGAAGACACTGAACAGCTGGACATCTGGTACACTGTGTACATATACTGTATGTGTGGCTGCGCGTCTCAAACTTCAAACTCTTATACCAAAAGATTGGCAGAGTGAAAGAAAGCTAAAGCTCTGTACCTCCCTAACAACTCCATAGTCTCAATTTATTTGCAGGGAGTTAACCCAGCTCATTAAATGGAAGGAAAAACATTGACATAAACATAAACTCTTCAGGCTCTTCACCCTCGTCCTATAATGACATGACTATTATGATGGTAAGGGGGTGTTAATTTAGCCCAAGACAAACAAAGCTTCTCTAACTACCCCCTCTGTTATATTAATATAGCTGCGAACACTGTCCCTTAGGAGTCACCAACTAAACTCTGTGCTTCCCCCCTGCCTGTTACCAAATCTCCCACACACTGCCTTCATTTGTGCCTCTGTTACTTTCTCTACTAGTCTAATTTCTTGATCCTACTTTTCTTTCTTACTTCGGTCCTCGTTTCCCATTCATCGTAAAATTTTTGCCTTTCAGGTAAGGAGAGATCATTACGTCCCCCCCGACCACACATAGACAGCCAAATTATTTACGTCTTAAATGTTGTTAGTTTCAAAACGTTCTGTTGTAGATGTATGTGTGCTGCAATACATACATGCACAGGCGTGCAGGGCAGCAGAGTTACATTAATTCCTCGGCCCTCGGGAGAGTAGTGTATTGATTGGGCCTCGGTGTGGTTTGTCACAGGTGATCACAGTGATTGGGACACTGCTCAAGCGTGTTATCCAGCTCTGCCCTGGAGGAGAGCACTGTAAGGACTTAAACAGCACCAACTGACTGGCACTAATGGAGAGCACCACTCTTGTTACATGAGTCACTTGTCTGCACTGTCAAGCGGAGCAAGAAAATGACTGACACGCAGAGAAATAGCATATCAACTGAATGGATTTGACCTTGTGAATACTGAGTAGTTGTGTCATTTGGGGACGCATTACAGGTGAAATCTGAGCCTTTCAGTACACGACCTTGGCTTGAAGTCAAAGGGAATGTCTGTACTCAAAGCCTCTTTGCTGCACAATAACGGAGGGTCGCTTCCCTCTATGCTCACCTACATCCCTGTCGCCGCCTTCCTGACATTATTACCTTCTAGTCCCGAGGCCTGCAGGTGTGAATCCTGCTGGACTAACACCCATGACACTCCCTGTTTCTCTACATCTCTTTCTCTCAAGCACACTCCCAAAATAAATCCATTCCATAATCCATTCTCGCCTCTCTCAGCCCTTGTTCTTGTTCACATGTCACCCCTCAAGACCCCTGTTTCCCTTAACAGGACTATACTGTTCTGGGGGTCCTGCATGTTTCCACCCATTTACTTCAAATCCTTTATATTCTCTTTTACTTGATTTCAAAGCATAATACATTTTTACATTGTACAGTATGAAAATCAAGCAGATACTTGTTTAAAAAATGTCATCTATTGCAATAAACCACATTGTGTTATCATCCTAAACAGGTATTGTTTTGAAATCTCTTCCTGTTGGTGTGTTTAAGGACGCTCCGATATCTAAGAATTCAGAGTGGGCTGTCAAACTGTAGCTACTGTGATGTACACAATTACCAACATTTGCATTAGTGTTTTCATAGCATTCTTCTTGGGTTATTGCTTGTGTGTTGTTTTTTACTTTAGGCATGTATCCAGGGCTTTGTAGCATTGAGGACACTGAGGTCACATCCTGAGTTTAAGCATCCTATGGTGAGTTACATTTTACAATTTTCCAATATCCCATGGTGAGTGTTTTATAGCCTGATTATAGTATCTTTAGACACAATCAATTTTAATTTGAGATTGGGTGATCTTAATCTCAGCTAAAGGTAATGGATAGCCTATATCGACAGTTAAATGTAACAAAAAACATTTTAAATTGTTGTAATGTAATGGATAAATTGTTAGCTAAAAGTAATGGATACGTGGGTTGAAATAGTTAATGATTGAATTAGGTCACAAAAATTAACGGATAAATAGATTGTTAAAAGTAATGTATAGCATTTCAAATAGTCAAAAGTATGAATTTCAGTTAAAATAGTTAAATACAAATAATGAATAAATAGATAGCTAGAAGTAATCGATAAATGGTTTAATAGTTTGATGAAAGTAACGGATTAATAGTAATAACACAATAGTTAGCTAGCAGTTCACCTTTGTCACAACTGCAGAAGATCAGAGATTCTTTTTTTTTTTAAAACCTCCATTAAATTAAAGATATCATGGCTGGTATACCAGAGGTGTTAGGTATATTTACATGCATTACTTTAAGGGGAGAGGGAAAACGGATTAATATATAAAAATAACTCATGCTCATCAGTTGCTAGAATAGGATGAGACTGCAGATTCTTTGCCCAGTGGTCACAATTAACGCTGAACCCTCAATATTGCCAGGTGGCCTCCAGAGATCTATTAGAATTACCATAGGCAAATTGGTCAACAACGAGACATATCCCACATGTGGGGTTAGCAGAGTATGACCCTACCCAGTCTCCCTGCTGACTGACACTGTTCACTCTCGACCTTTGGCACAGTCAGCTGATCGAACACCGCACCTCAGAGCTGGAGTAAGCATTGTGTAGGAGCAGGGGGGGGCTGCAGTCTGCATTACATCAAACATTCATAACCTGACCTGGCATAAGAGCGGAAACTCTTAAAACCCCTCGAAAATGTACACATTAATGTAAGGATGGTGGAAAAGCGTAACAGCTTTAAAATATTAACCTCTTTATAACAGTTTGATGGCTTAATCGCCAATCAATACCATTGTGCAGCGGCAGTGGCTGGGTGGGAACAGGATGGTGGTGATGAAAAATGCATGAGGCTGGGGCTGAGGCGGGGGGGCCAGAAAATTAAACCCTGCCTGCTACATTTGCTGAGTTGCAGCGGTGGAGATGGGATAAGTTTAAGTTGGGAGGTGTGTGTAGGAATGCGTGTGTATGTGCATGTAAGGGTGTGGTTTCAACCTGAGCAAAACAAATTAAAAAAACTCTGGCGATGGAAAACGTGACAAACAAACCAGTGTGTTCTGCAGAACAGCTATTGTTTTTCACCTGCTAAGTTTAAAGGGAAACCATTTTCGGACTTAACTCCTGTTTTATTTCAGTCATCTATCCCATAAAAAACGTAAAAAACACTCAACTATCACTGGGGAAAGCGCAGAAGGATGATAAATGTAGGATGGGAGATGCTGTGACAGCCCTGCTCCGCTGAACTGAAACTTGGTCACTGTACTGCAGGGCTCCCGCTGGCAAACAAATGTTAGCATTGACCCTAAAATCCAGTCTATTTTTAGTGCACCCTTAATTCCTATCTTGTTAGGACCATAAGGCCTCAGCTTCCCCTGGGTTATGAAAGATTAAAGGCCCCTTCTGTACAAATTAAACCGACAAAATCATATTTACACTCAAAAACAGCTTGTACCTCATGTGTGATGTCTTGCTTTTAAGGAGTATCACTTAAAACAAGAATTTAGAATTTATTATATGTGTGTCATACTGTCCCACCCAGGAGGGTTTAAACTCATTAAATGACTCCCACTTCTTATAGTATGGTTTATGCTTGTGTTATAAGGGTTTAGCTTTAATGAAAGTCATTATCTTTTATTAAAAAAATGTAAAAGCCCACAGCTTGCAGCCTGCCCAGCTGACAGACCATATAATTTCTATCCAACAAAAAGACTTCAGTCAGTCCAGCCTTGTAACTCATGAGATGTTTCACTATTAACCATCTTGTTTCTCCAGGCTGCAGTGCAGAGGCAGGTCCCGCGAGGCTGAGCTACTACACCCACATGCTTCTCGCCTCTCTGCCGGGCGCCGCGCCCCGCCACAAGGCTGTGATCTCACCTGTCAGAGTGAATTTAGCGGCAGGTGAGCTCAGCCGTGGCTACCTGCGGACTACAGCCTTGTTTTACGCTCCAGTTGGCTGTCTCCTGCTGAACATGATGCTGGAGAGAAAAAAATGGACAACAACCCCCCCCCAGTTCCAAGTCAATGCAGGAGAAAGCCCCTGCGAGAGGAGGGTCAGGGGTAGAGAGAGGTTGGAGAAAGAGTACGGAAAAGAAAAGGGACAAGAGGGGGTGCGCTAGGGTTACTTGGAAGTGCTTTTATAAACTGGCAGACAGTGATGTAATTGTCCCTGCTGGTAATGTGTGTGACACAGAGCATGCGAGATCTCTCAAGATGAATTCACTATCAACACTTTCAGAACAGGAGAGTATTCATGGGAGAGAAGGGAGGAGTTCAGCCGCTCTGCTGAAGCTTCTGTGGCCTTGAACGGTCCATCAGCCAAGCTTTTCTGCCTGAATTAAACTGGGCCCTGCCCTCGACACAAAAAATAGCTTTGTCATTGATCAGGATGCATCCCGGCAAACAGGCATATCCAAAATAGCATCTCCATTGATCTTGAACGGAAGACTAATCAATCTTTATTAGTTCTGAGCAAAGGGCTCGAAACAACAACAGAAATGAAGCAACACCAGCATTAGACCAAAGAGGCTTCCAGAAAGTCTGCTTTCCGACGATCAAACGCGCTCATTCATACTGTACCCCCTCACAGCTCAGACAGAGGGCCTGAGTAACCTCTTCACACACACACATCGAGCCTGCGAGAGCACAGTCAGACGAGCAGACAGAAGCGTGCGGGGAAGTGTTTCAGTCAGCAGGAACCGGCTGTGTTGAACAGCGGCACCTGGCTTAAAGGATAACACTCTCCCTGATCCCCCGTATCTACAGGGCCGGGCCAGCTGAATACACCATCTCATAACTACGGAAGGGGTTACCTACGGCAATAGCAGCCAGCATAATTTCTCTAGAAGTGGATGGCAAAAAAACTCAAAAAACATCAATACTTTCCATGATATAAGCTGCCCTCTCCAAGGGACTGGGGACCCATCTGCATCTGATTACAAGCTGTAAATCAGGCTGACCCTTTTTTTTTTACTGTCTGCACATATAGCTCAGCATGTTTATTGATCTTAGTGGACACTGTGATACCTTGTACAAGCACCTATAAAAATGGAAGCACTACTTTTAGCTGCTAATGTGAGAAGTTTCTATGAGCGCTCAGGAGAACTTGTTTCTCCTCTACGTGTTTGCACCCAAAACCCAAGGCCAGCACGAGAAAATAATAACGTGAAAAAGAAAAAGCTAGATATATTTGTCAAGTGACTGCTGAGATGCAAAACACAGAGGAATTCCAAAAAGCGTGTCTCCCTCATTATACATACAGGGAAACAATTATCTAAAAAAGCTCAAAACAAAAAAACAAAGCAGTCTGGGAAAATGCATGACACCCTGAGGGCGAAGAGAAGAGCTGGGAAGTGACAAAGAGGTGGAGAGAGACATGAAGGGGGAGGAGGTTGCCGCATTTACCGGCTGATTCCCATCTAACGTATGGGAAAGTTTCGCCAGCAGAAATAGGAAAGTGACAGGTAGAGAAGGAGGAAAGGAAAGAAAGTAAGGGGGGGGGGGGAGTTAAGGGGGGTAAACAGAAATGTCTTTGATCCAGGCAGACAGATGTTGAAGAGAAGCTGTCTTTTCTGTGTAAAGGCCCACCTGAGCTGGCAGGTAGCCATGCCCAGATGGCTCTTTGTTCCAAACTCAGCACTAATGAGCAGATAGAGAGAGGGAAAAGGAGGGGAGGGACTCTGGCAGGGGCAACAAGGAGGGGCGAGAGATTTGGGGGCGGCATGATGGGGTGTTTTTCAGTTGGCACAGATACAGAAGTGTTAGTACTGATGTACTGATTACATCTCGTTTACAAGCCTCTGGTATCCTGACTGGACAGCAGGAACCGAACACCTGTGACTTGGAGATGATCTCTCCGATAGCCAATCGCTTGGACGTGCAGCCCTGCGGTTATACATATTCATTGCACAAATCCATGCATCAATAGATCAATGGCGATGCATGTTTCTATATACATACAAACCACGACGGCGTGAGATACATCAATCCCCCTGCTGAATAATCAAATGCCGCAATCCTCCCCTGGGTCAGTGAATACTGTGGATGTGGGGCAAGACGATGACACTGTAGGCGTCAACTCCTTACATCCACTTTGATGAGCATCCGTGCATTTATTTTTCATCCAGCAGGCCTCATCATTCAGTTTTGTATATATAAATACTGTATATATATATATATACATATACAAAGCTGATTATGTATATATACACACACACACAAATATATGTATATGTGACACAAAACTGAACGACTTCCACGACACGTTTAATTACATAGACTTTATTTTGACCTTCATTTAAGCAAGTTGAAATCCAAATCTGTGTTTTAGTTTAGTTTTTTAAAGAGAAATCTGGACAGCATAATTATGTCACACAGAATCAACATACAGTAGGAATCAGAGTGAGGAAAAGAGGGGAAAGGGCACTAAACACATTAATTAACACACCATTCCCCAAAAAAGAACTAATAACTATAAATGAAAACATTTACACTTTCCAGTTTCACTTCTTAAAATGTCTGTGACTTTGCGTTTAAAATAGTAAAAGTTTTTTCGTAGTTCGATCCAAGCAGATGGAGCTGCCCACATAAAAGCCCTTTTACCGAGCTCTATATGTACCCTTGGTAAAGACATGAGTGGGGAGCCCTGAGAGCACAGGCTGTAGTTTGACATTAGTGGTGGAAGTAAATATGAGGACAGATGTAATGGAAGCTGTTAAGGGATGGTCTTATAAATTAGGGAGTAGCCACAGATGTATGTACATAGGAATAAAATCCGTCAAACAGAATGCCAAATCCAACCCAAACAAAACAAATGGAAGAGAAAAATGAAGCTCAGACTGGCCTGAATCTTCGGAAAGAATTGATTCTTGAAAGATTCGGGTGCTTATGTTAGCTTACTAATTACATTCCAGCTGGAGATTTTACCTCTCTCTCGTGTGTTGTGCGTGTAGATAATGACACTAACACTTTGTCTGGTGTAATTCTGTATCTCAATCTTTATGTTTTTCTGTGTTTCTCACACAAAGAGGAGAGCTAACGTTCAGTGCTCACCATGCAGCGGGACCAAGTCCAGAACAAGCTCCAGACAATATGTCCGAATTTACATGTCAGCATCCTGGTACGGTGCTCTGCTGCTCTTGACACTCACCACCTCTTCTGGGAGTTGTCTGGACAAGCCTGGGGCATATTGAACATGTTCAAATATGCTTGACATGCTCCTCTTCAAGCGTGTTTCCTGTTCCAATGTCAAGATTAAAATGTTCAGAAATGTGTAAGGCCTTTGTCATAGGACAAAAAGAAGTCTGTCGGCGTGTGATGTTACATGCTTGCGGCACCACTAGGACTGACTTATGACAGACTGGAGCAAAATGTACGAGTCAAATAAGAAACTGATTGTGCAGTTTGCAAAATCAAAATCTTAATTACAATAAGCTATGAAAAGGACAAGATTTTGGTAGCTTCTTGCAATGAAAAGCCCTCAGCCAACAAACTGAATGACACACTATAATGTGTTGGTTGAGTCTAGGCACAAAAACTACTTGATGAAGATTAGAAAAAGCTCATGGTTCATGGCAGAGATGGTAAACGGAAAATGTTGTTGACTGTTGGTAAGAAACGAGCAATCTCTTGCATGTAATTCACACAATTTGCTGACCCATTCATCGTATGACGGCTCTGATAACATCATACTTGGTTTCTGATGGATGAAAGTCATAATTCTCATGGTTTTATTTTGTTAGGACAGTCTCCCATTTACTTATCCCAGCCACTGTTTTCAGACCAGTGAGGGCTCATGTCGTGTCGTCTCGTGTGTCTTAACTATCTTTAAAAAGACAAAATAAAAAACTTTCCTCCCCTTCCCAATGTTTCAGTAAGTTTGCATTGCAAAGACCTCAGAACTGCAAGCATAGATCCACTTCCAGGAAAACTTCCTATAAGTGTGCCAATATGCAAAACTGCAGTTGTGAACTATCGTGATAGAAGTGTTATTCTGGCAACCCCTGAGACTTTCCTCCTCCCCTCTTCACCTGCAGTCTGTGGTAGGTATCACAATGTTCCTCCCAGCTGCTCTCTAACAGCCCTGCATGGTCAGAAAAAGCTCCTGAGACCACTGAATATTACTTATTATAAATCGATTTTCTTTCCAAATTCACGGTATGTTATCGTGGTCATTAAAATGTTAAGATCATTCCGTTTTATCTTAAATATAAATTCACTGATATACGCATGTCTTTCAAGCTGTGGCCAGAAGTGAAGTCACATTGTATTGAAGCACATTGCTTCAGCACCGGGCTGACTCGAATCAAACGGACTTATTGGCTGCTTAAAAGGCTTTTTAGGTGCATTGAGTTGTTCATAGTGTAGTAAGGTGTGCACAGAATGGGTCTCGACAGAGAGACAGACCAAGACTCAGACAGAGAGGCCCCTAATCAATAGCTCCTTAATGGTCATCTTTATAGCTGGGCTGTTGTTCTACCAGCCGGGCGCTCTCTGCTCTCCTCTCTTGCACTTGGGGTGGGGGTGGGGGGGGGGGTGCTAGTCAGCGTGCCTCTCTGAAGGACGTCCGAAGAGTTTCAAAGGCGATAACAAATCAAACTGTTCCCTGAATCTAATATCAAACAGGCCTGGTGTCAGCATTTATTAGAGAAATCAGATTCACCCCCCTCCTCCCTCCCCTCGCCCCCCCCACTCTCCCACTTGCAGTATTCCAACACACAGCAGCCCTTTGAAGTCGAAAGAATGCAGGATCGCAAATTACCCAAGAGATGCAGCTGATAGTCTTTGAAGCCCTCCTTTGATAGTGTTGTTTTTTGTGCTCCCCCCTGCATCTCTCTCCCTCTATCTCTCACTTGCTTTTTCTTTCTTTCCACGCACAATGTAGCTTGCAAACAGTAATCTGCACAATGGCGAGATCACACACACACACACACACACACACACACACACACACACACACACACACACACACACACTATAACACTTAGATTCAGTCAGAGCAACAACTACGGCCTGCTGAAAATGGACTGTAACATTTTTAAAGGAAAACCGAAGGAGAAACAAGAATCCTGATCCCTAAAGCTTTTCTTGTTTGGATTTATTTATTTCATTTTGCAATGAAAGTGGTGGACCACTCCCCGTAGTTTTTTTAAACAGAGAGGCCTCTGGTTTTGATCCGCCTGCCAGCACGAGGATCTGAACACTGCCTTAACTCAAATTCTGGGCCTTTGGCATAGTTAGCTCCCTCTTTCCCCAAAGAATAACAGATGGGAAGTCCATGGGCATGATGTAATTTTCCCTGAGCCATAGTCTATTCACATCTTCCTTCAGCATCCTCTGCACAGATACAAGTTGTCACCGAGCGTTTCTGTTTACTCTGGTCTCTCCTCAGTACATCTTAGGGGGATAAATGTAAAGGCACTCAGAAGTTATTTTGCGATATCAGACCGCCTGACAGCTAATGCAAGGACGTATCTGCTGAGGAAAACTGACAACAAACTCCCACTTGTTAAATGGCTGTTATTCGGTTTAGGGCTGACAGAAAGAAAGCAAGATTTTGATTTTCCACCGACGACAAGGAGAAAAATATTATGTATACACTGAGAAACTGAAGGGAAGATTTTGTTAAACATATAGGCAGTAAAATCAGCGGTCTACTCTCTGAGATGTCCAGAGGTTTGTTAAGACCTTTGGTATGAGGTGTCATTTGTGCCAAAACAACACACTTTACGCCACTTTATAAAATACTTTATCTGTCAGTGTCAATTTTAAGTAGTTTTCAGTTTTTATCTTATCTGCAAGGCATCGGCTTTTCTGACCAAATAACACAGCTTTTATCTTCTCTTGCCGTCAACAGTCAGTGCTGCACATTGATTCCAGTGTAACTTTCTGCAAAAGCTTCTGATGGCTTCTAAAGCAAGTTAAAGGAATAGTTTGACATTTTGCTTAGAGTTAGATGAGAAGATTGATACCACTCTCATGTCTGTGCATCAAGTATGCAGCTGGAGCCATGAGGTGATTAGCTTAGCATCGAATAGTATAAAGTAAGCAGGGGGAAACCAGTCGCCTGGTTCTCTCTAAAGTAAAAAAAGACAACTTGTTGCATAGTTAATCTAGTTTTTTTTTTACTTTGTACAAAAATAGAAATAGTATTAAAAAAACTTGCTGTGAATATTTCTTGGTGAACAGTGTCCGGGGGTGGGGTATTGTTTCCCCTTACTTACCAGTTACCAGTTAGTTCTCTCTGCGTTCAGTCCGGTTAGCTTGGTGCTGTTAGCCCAAAAAAGGAGAGATGTGACTCCTGGTAACTTATATGTACCTATATGTTGTGTGTGCTTAACTGGCTTGCTAACATGACCCACTGTTACGCCTACAATCAAGAATCAGCTGGTTTTGTTCAGTGTGTGTGAAACACACGCATCAACAGCTGTTTTAGCAACAAATGAAGGCACCAGCAGAAGACATCAACAAATGTATTTCACAAAGCCAGTCGGTGTATTTTTAGTACACAGGTTGCTGGTTTCACGTGCAAAACAGGCCATTAATTCTTGTTATGTTATCGGCAGATTCCCTCCCATGAGAAACAGTAGGATTAGATCGGCTGTCTATCAGTCATGTGTTGTAATCCAGTCAATACGTCCAAGGACACTTTCACCATCTATGTTCTAATCTCTGGCTTTTTCCACCATAACTCACTAACACACAACATTGATTCATTCATTCTCTTCTTTTTTTGGTAAAACTTCAATTTCTTTGAAGTTTTCTTGCTTTTGATGACACAAGATCTAAAAGTTTAGTAATTCTGAAGTATAAAACTGATAACGCGCACTCCTCCTGTTCTTTACTTTTAATCACCAGGGAATCCAATGCATCATCTCCACAGTCCAAGTACACATCATTTCCTAAAAGATGATGCAACCATTTTGAATTCAAGTGTAATGACAGTCCATTGTAGTTGGATTGTAAAACTCCTTCATAAATGTTAAATGGCCTCCGCTTCATTAAAGACATGTTGCTCAAGAGCTCCTTAGTGTGCTTTTGTGTTTGACAGGTTCGACAAACTCGGCTTTACTTT
This sequence comes from Nannoperca australis, assembly GCA_036023655.1. Lineage (NCBI taxonomy): Eukaryota > Metazoa > Chordata > Actinopteri > Centrarchiformes > Percichthyidae > Nannoperca > Nannoperca australis. The sequence continues at coordinate 15,443 of JAVQJD010098408.1, read as the reverse complement.
TGAATGATGTTCAAGAAAACGATAGGCTTCCTGTGAGCATGTTTGAAGGGCAACATGTCATGATGGTGATGATGATGATGATGGCAACACAGACAAACACGCGAGCGCACCCACACAAAGTGTCTCACTCTGGTTTGAACAGACCGTGTTCCCTGATGTGGAGTGCTAGCTGCATCGCTCTGGTGGTTTGGGAGCCTCACGTCCACTTAGATAATTAACAGTGATCAAGGGTCATCCTGCCTGTCCTAGTTGCCTCATGTTACTGCCTGTTCAAAAGGACTCAAACTCACTGGCCTGAGCTGAAAGGAAAGCTACACACAGGCTCATATTCACATCCAATAAGCCCCAGTGTAAATGTGAGTATAGGTTTTTGAGGTGGGGGCTGGAATCTGACTTATTTAATATGAACAAGGGAAGATCAAGCGCCTTCCACCCACATCCACTGGAGGCTTTGAAAAGGGAACCAAATTATAAAATGCACCCGAATCGTGCCATTCATTATAGAATCACTTACGTAAACCTCGTTTGAGATTTTGAGATTTCTAGATTTACATTTTTTCTCAATTCGTTTGTCCATTCTGACAATTAGCAGAAATACACAACTGTATACATATTTAATATATGCATGCTTGCACAGTCCTGCTGTTCATGTATAAACACGCACGCACGCACGCACACGCGCACACGCACACGCACACACACACACACTCAAACACAAATACAGAAGACCCTCACCAGCAGGTTATTTTGAAACGTTATTCTCTACCATGGTGGAAGTGCAACCCGGCTTTTAGCACTTCTCCACTAATTCTCCAAGGAGAAGAAAACCGACTGGAGAAAGAAAGTGAGGGAGGAAAGGAAGATGTTTAAAGGGACACACAATATTCCATGTCAGTGGGTCCCATTCTTTTTTCTCAGCACTATCAGATGAGCTCAAGTATCCCTTCACCAACACCAGTCATGTTTCAAATGTCTTCTTCTGAATGGATAAAAAACCGGACGATATTTAACACTAATACATTATATTATGTGGATTGGGTTACAAGATGTTTTTGTGGCTGAAGCTGGACATTTCAACCATGTATTTTCTATTTAGCAATCGATTTTAGTGTTCAGATCGTCTCAGGTTGGTGGGAGGCGTGTCTTTTGCAGCCATCTTATAATAGCTGGTAGTTTGAGACGGTTATTCCAAGAAAAAGGAATCCTGTCAATCAAGAACAAAGGAGGAAGTTGGATTATAGAACAACAAAGCATCACTGCATCTTCCAGCTCTGCCACCTACTAGACTTGACTTTGCAAATACACATTCTGGACCGGTTCAGGGGGCCACAGGCCACATTTATCATGGTTGAACACTATGTGCTTAAAACTACTGAGACATTTTTAAAGTTTTAATTGACGTTTGTTTTTTATAGAAGTGAGGTATTGCGCACGAGGAGGTTGCAAAAACATGTAGATTGACTGAGACCATTCAAAGACTGAGACAACATTCATAAATTCAACCGCTCACTTACTGTTCTGAAGGAAACAAAAGTATTTTCCTCTGGCTGGACTGGAAACGCTCCCCCCCCCCCACGAAGCAAGTTAAAACAATGCCATAAGCACCGCTGTGTGCCTCTCAAGGCTTCAGCAGTACAGTAAGGCATATTGTAAGCTCATAGAAAACAGCACAGCACACACAGGGGTGCAGCGTCTTTTCATCTCCACATTATCGGCGTGAGACTGCTAATGAGAGCTGGTGTGTGTGCCTGTAACCCCATCAGTTCCATCCTATTGAGCCTAGTGAGCTTGCAGCCAGTTCTCTGCTACTATGGGACTTGAGAGTGTGTGTGTAATTAGGTTTGAAGGCGAGAGACTGAGGGGTTAAACTGAACACTGGAGAACCGTGGCATCTGGGAGAACGGATGAGGGGAGGCTTCTCTCTCTGCACAGTGATGCACAGAAACGGAGCCTGAATTCTTATTCATTTACGCCTTTCTTTCGTATTTCATCACCCTTTTAGTGTTGTAGGCCGGTGGTGGGGTGGGGCCTCTGTTGGGACGAAAGGAATCTAATCTTAAGACTGAGGGGGTGGAATTAATATACATTAGAAATAGGGAATAGAGGAGGAAAAGAAAGTAAGTTAATTGTTTGATGACCTCGTTTGCCTTTATTTCACTTGTGTGGAGAAAATGTTTAAAGCCAGACTCGAGTTGTTACTAGGTAGTTGTAAAACTTAGGCCAACCTCTGTGTTACTGTGTGTTTAAACATGTTTCATACATTGTAAATCATATATGGATTTGTTCTAATGTGACTTCTTGTAAGAAAGCCCAAAGCTTGTGAAAGACCGCAGGTTTACATGGATGGTTAGGCGGAACACAGGCACAATAAGGTGCTGTGGTGAAAATACAGATTTTTCCATTAATTTAAACCGGGGTACGGTGTTCAGGATGCAGGGGGTGCTGCAGCGGCCTGCGTCGAGAAGTTGAAACTGAGTCAACGCAATCCGACATCAAGCTCCGGCAACCAATTACGACCAGGTGAAGAAGATCTTTGTTTACCTGTAGCATCAGCTGTTTACCAGTAACTGTGAAGATGGAAGAGATACCGATCAATGTGCACTGTGATAACTTAAATTGTATTCTGAGCTGTGAAAGACTACGGTTTTGAACTGCAGAGCATCCTGAAAATATATTTTAACTTGTGTTTTCTTGCATTAATGTTTCTGTTTCTCTGCAGCTTCCCAGCCCCACTAAAAAAGAGAGGCCTCCTTTGGTGTATTTCTGAACTTTTGAATACATATTCAGTCAATGAAAGTCTTTACTGTTAGCACAACTGGAGCCTGTTAGAAACTATAACTGAACATGGGTAGAAAGAGCAGTGGTGGGGTTTACAGAGAGATGGTTGGGCGGTGACATTGAATTATTAAAGTTGTGAAACAGAAATAGTCAAATATGGATGTTGACGAGAAAAATACAACTTTTGATTATAAGCTTGTTGTGGTACAATGTAAAGTACACACATCATCCAAGTTACCTTGCTTTCAGTTTGAAGGCTATCAAACTGAGACAAAGCGTTTGACATAAACTTAAAGAGTTAAGTCACTTAGTATTGGTGACTGACTGCTATTGCAGCTACACCGGGGGATGCATGCTAAAATGTAAAAATCTTCCACCAAAGAGAAATATAGCTCTTTATGTTAAGATATGACACAGCCTATTAAAACTCTGCACAGCTCAGATTGACAAGTTGAAGAAAGATATCTGTATACAATACAAAACGCCCTCTCACAAGGCTGCTGGACTGTGCATCCTGTTCGGAGCGGAGCAGGGGAATTGCAAACCAGAGACGATATTGAGCCCGCTGGAGAAGATGCAGAAGATGTCATTCATATTTCATAAGCAGAGCCCTATGCATACCAACCCCCCCCCCCCCCTCTCCTACCTTTAACGTTTGCTTATTAAATTCTCGGCTGTCAAAGCATAGCTCAAAGCTTTAGCGCGCACACACAAACGCATGCAATTATTCTAAAAATCCTGGGTTTGCCGTAACACACACACACACACACAGTCACTCTGCTTCTGTTCCCTCCCTGAGACAGGTACGCATACTTTAAACTCATTACTTTAGACAAGGTTTTTAATGGAGGCTAGAGCCAGGCACACCAAAGGTACAGAAATGAATGAGATGGCGACAGAGAGAGAGAGAGAGAGAGAAAGGGAGTGAGGTGAGAGTAAACTTTTATTCTTAATTTATACCACCCACTCACCTCACTTGACCATAGACCTGACTCTTGTGAGGAACCATTTAACCACAGCAACTGGCTGAGGAGAGCCTCAAGGTCACAGGCAAACACGTAGCCTGACTCTCCCCACTTTGGCTCTCCACTGTAAATCAAACTTTGGCTGACCAACCGGTGCTTCTGTAACGCAGCAGACATTTGCCACCAGGGAGTCATTGAGCAACACCGACGCCTGGAGTGTCATAACGACAATATTGCACCAGCAAAGCGCTAAATGACAGTGGGCTCACACACACACACACAGTGGTAGAAGTAGAAGTGGCGGAGATGCATTGATCAATGGGCAATCAATACGACCCTGCCAGGTAATCACAAACTGCTGTGATTAAAAGCAACCAATCAATTGCTATCAACCCCTGCGTGTACCAGTTAATCAGACAATAAGCGTCAATGTGTGTGATAAATGGCAGAAACTATTGGAGGCTCTTTAACACCCTTCTGTCTCTGTAAATGTTACCAAGCAGAAAGCTTAGATCTGTGATTCACTGTGGTTAACCCCACTCCCATATCTGGCCTGACTAATAGCACATAATGACTGTCAACACGTTTTGGCAATACACAAAACTGCACTGCAGTGAGAAAAACTCTTTCGAGTATAAAAAAAAATAAAAGACCTCAAAAAGTCTTCTGTTTCTGCACATATTTCACATGCGGTCGGACACATTTCTGATAAAAGTGGAAACAAAAGAGATTATTTGAGTTCCTCAAAAAGACAAATATAAAGAAAGGCGTGAATCTGAATTTGTGCTGAGATATTGTAGATTCCACGGTTTTTTCCCCTCATGGACACGAACGCCAGCTCCTCGATCATTATCGTGGGTGTGACACAGCTACACACGCAACACACTAATCCCATGTTTTCACATGTGATCCAAGAGAATCGAGGCACTGATCAGTACTTTTGATCAAGGAAGAGATGAAGGAGATCTTTGCTTCAGATGAGAGACATTCGGACTCTGAACCATTCCCTGCAATCATTAACAGCTTTTATCTGGTTCTGGAGTTGAAAAACAAACATTCCCTCTGACAGCTGTTGTTAACGGGCAAAGCGATGGATGAGTGTGTTCAGACGCAAGCAATTTGTTAGAAGCTGACTTTCATTAGAACTAATGTTGAATGAAAACACTGTTTTCTGGGTGTATTTCTTATTTTGTACCAGAAGAGGGAGCTGCTAGTGGGGAAGCTGGGGCCGAGCAGCATCCAAACGCTTTAAAAAATAGGTCAGAGAAGTCTTTCTCCCCATCTCACCTGGATGTACCCTGTGCTCGCTTCCTCTTCACTTCCTTTAAATCCATTAACACATTAACACCCTTTGCTTACTCTTCTCCCCCCCACCACACCATCACGCTGACTTTACCGAGGCACTTTGGACACACTCCACCCCTCCCTCCTCCTTGCTCCCTTCCTTCTCTCGCTCACATTCCACTTCCTCCACCTTCTTCTCCCTATGTCTCTCCAGCCCCTCCCGCCTTTATTGCACGGCTCAGCACAACTCCCAAACATCAGCCATCACAGAACTCTGACAAATATTCTACACCACAAAGCACTCAAACTCGCTGCTTACTTTGCTTCCACGCTAACCTTGAGCCTGTGAAGGATGCATAAGGCAGGATGGATGCGTGTGTGTCTCTCTGCATACACGTGCCTGTGTGTGTTTCATCAAATGAAGATCAATATCACTGCAAGGTCACTTTAAAATTCAATTAATAAGAAAGTGAACATCCCACGGGCCGTCGCCACTCCTGGGGGGCAAAATTCCAACATGACCCAATCCCAGGGCACACAAGTGAGGAAACAGAGGAGAAGAGATATGGATACATTCATATCTGTATTATTAAGCACAAAGCCTTGTTTGGAGATGGGTTTGTCTGGAATGAATGTCTCACCAACTCCATGTTTTATTAACGGCCGCGGAGCAAGCCAGCAAAAGCATATTGTGTCTTGCGCCACCATCTGCGTGTATTTTTCTTTGCATGTGTTTGTGTGTGACCAAATGTGTGTTTATGTGTGCGAGTGTCATTTTCTGTCACGCACAGTGTGTTTGGCTCATTAAGGTCAGGTAATTGCATGCAATTTGACTGGTTCACATGGAGATAATTAAGTTGGAGTGTGCAAAGTTTTGCCGTTGTTGAATGACCAGTAATGTGCCTCTTCTTGCATCCACACAAGGGCTGCATTAAAATATGCATGTTGAGCCACCACTCAGTCTTAATATTTAAACCAGCCTGGAGGTGAGGCCCACTCTAACACAGCCTGACAGACCGTGTGTACAAAACACTGGCTGCCTCCCATATAAACTCGCTTAGCACGCACACACACATGCAGCAGAGCGGTGCTGAAGCAGAGACAAACAGACAAACACATACACAAGAAAATAAACACAAGCTGGTTTAGACAGCGCCATAGATAAATCCATAAAATGCGTGTCCCATATGGAACGAATGCTTTTATTAGTTGAGTCTGAACCGCAGGGGCTGCTAGGTCTGCTGAGCTGGACCACGGGGATGTGACTGGCTCTTGTTTGTAGGGAGGCGTGGATGTGGAGTGGCGGAGAGAGGGAATATGACCCACAGAGACCCAGGTGATCCGAGCGTTAATTACCGTCTGCTAATTACGAGAGAGACGCATCATTAAGCAGCGTGAGCCACCGGAGGGCTTGAAGACTCCCCGTCTATCCTCTACTCCTCTTCCCTTCTCCTTCTTTCTTCCTGACCCCGATCTTCTGTCCCAATTAGCACTGCCCTGCCCCTCCCCCCTTACCCCCCTCCCTCCCCTGTGTGTTTCCATCAACACTGCTGCAGAAGCAGTCTAAACACAGGCAGCATTGGCCGGTATGCACCATGGGCTGTGGGCACGGCACCACACCTCCTCAAACACACACATAGCCATTAGAGGAGACAGCACTACAGAGGCCGTGTAGACACCTCTGTCTTCTTGCACATTGACTAATGTGGCGTCACAAGCTGTCATCCATGCCTCGCTGAGTCTTCCTTTCTATTCTCCCTCCCTCATTGTCTTGAATGCTCTCTAACATTTTTGTCTGTAATATGATATGTATCTTTTTTCATTTCCCAACTCCCTCCCTCAACTATTGAAGTCAGTTTTTTTTTTCTTTTTTCGTTACACCACACTTGAGTTAAAGCAAAGCGTGTGTGCTTGTGCTTCAAACAACTCTGAAGTGCAGGCACTTTGAAAGAAACAGCCTCAGACTGTTTGAGGATGAGATGCAGTAAATGACAGGTTTGGCTGTTACGCAACTCTCCCCCAGCCCACGGTCCCTTTCCTGTCCTCTCCCTCTCATCTTGCTTGAGATACGTGTTTCCTCCCGGACCCCCTGGGGCTTGAGGTAGGACAAGATCAGCTGCCGAGGGGTCAGTTCTGAACCTTCTGCCAGCCAGAGCATCTGGAACCCCAACGACCACTAGGCCTGGGCCACGGCTCCACCACCAGGAAGGCAGCTAGGAAACGTACAGACGGCACAGAGAGAGAGAAAGCGAAAGATGCAGATGAGAGACAGAAGCGAGGAGGGAGGGGGGGAAATGAAGATGAGGCAAAGAGGAAAATGAGAGAGAAAGATGGTAATAGATGAAGAGAAATAAGGGAGGAACGACTTTTTGTAACAAGGTGTAGAGTAGACTTTGTAGCGGCATTAATGGGATGGTCTTTGACTAAGCACTGACGACCAGCTTCACTGCTCATTATTTAGTGTAAATGTTTCTGAGTGTAATTCTATGTAGCTCACCATTTAGGTCTCCTTTATTTTGTGCAAATCTTCATATCTCCAAGAACAACTTGAGGAGCTGGAGTGTATATCAAACATTTAACAATAACCTCAGTAATACTCGACATAGAAATTCCTCAGATAATTTAACAATACAGTAGTTATTTTAAGCCAATGCTTTACCTTTGTTCCCGACAAAGTTTGTCTCCGTCAGTTTGACATGTTGAAGTGTGCTAAATGCTATCAAAACCCATAAACCTCATCAGCTGTTACAAGCGCTGCAAAAAGATGGAAATTCAGGTCTACCAAAGTCAGAATACTTTGTTTTTAACAGTCAACAGCAAAACACCCAACAACTGTTGGTAAATTTGTACCTAAATGGATTTTAAACATGCTAAAATGAACCAATGATTATCATCCCCATGACAGGATTTTAATTTTAGGGGGGGGAGGAGTTGCTTATAGTGTCAAACACACAAATAACTATCACCCGATTCTGCAGTTCGACTCCACTTTATGAAGCATTTCAGCGTCTTTCAGCTTATTGTTTTGGTTTTACAGCCAACAAGTTATTACTGTTATTATTTTGGAAACCCACCAGGGTGGGTCCAGGTAAGTGCATGTCATTGTAACAATGGCAACACATGCTAACTATTTATCTGGGACTGACATCGTCAAACGACCAGTCACATGTCCACTCTGCTCACCAAGCACAGCAACACTGCGTTTTACTGCGATTTATTAATCGGTGAAAAATGACTCATGGACTGAAGAACAGAGACAGAAATAGAAGTGACTGGTGTCCCTATCACAGCTGTGACATCAGTCTAAAATGAGCCAGGGATCTGTTGACTGTCTCTGTACATACTCTCACTGATAGAATCTGTTGGACACGTGAACAGCTTCATTCATAAAATCCATAAAGTCCTTTATTTTGATCCATTATAGAAAAAGAAAAAGTTGTGCTCAAAAGGGACAATAAATATCCAAGAAATGTTACCGCCTGTTTATTGGAGGTTGTCACGTTGTTAGCTAACTGTTTAGCTTTGGAATGAGGAGTACTTACTGCGGAAGTAGCTGACCTGTTTGCCTTTTACTGCTTTTTGTGTGCATCATATCACAATGCCATTTGCAAAACAACTGTATATTTCTGTTTCAAGCTACAGGCAGGATGATGCAAATTGATAAATAGTTTCTCAAGATGTATGAGACTGTGTTGACAGAGGATATGCTAATGGTTGTTCTGTAAATCGCATGCTGATGCATAAATTAGACCACAGCTCGTGTTGATCAGGCTGAATATGGGCTACATAGGAGCGATGCGAGCAGTTGGTCTGTTCCTACTGCAGAGGCTCCCGTCAGTACAGGTCAGTCAAGGATGGCTCGATTGAAGGCTTAATATTGCAAGAGAGAACATGAATAAAACAAACCTGGTACCGACAGTACCACTCCCTCCATCCATTACTTACAACGGCAGGATATCAGAGCAGTCTTCTGACCTGGGAAAGCAGACACCCTCATAGTTGAGGCATTCATTAGTCTCTGGAAGTTAGGATGCATACCATGTAAACACAATGACTTAATGTAGATCTCACTTAAATGGAGCTGTCAATCAGTGGCAGTCCTTGACCCTGGTTGGTTGATGAGGGTCCTCTTGAGGCCTGGGCTTTCATAGCTGTCCCCGGGCTTGGTGGACACTTGGCTGTCAGAGTTATGCTCATCAACAATGCCGCACCATTACGACCAGAGAACAGCTGGAACATCAGCCGAGTGACATTGACAGATTAATGTGCGTAGGGCTACATTGATAAGTAGCCACAATTACATCCAGATCAACTGTCAAAATAGTCAGAAGAGAGCCAGAAGAGCGACAACGAGGCTTAAGTTCTCGCAAAGCTTGATGAGTTATATACTCTGTGTGTTGTGTGTGGGCAGACGGGTGGGAGCGCACGCACAGGCCTGATGATATTTAAATGTTGACAGCATGCCTAGCACTCTTCTCCTCCGTCACTCTGTCTTCATTTCATCTCACTCCTCCGAACACACTGCATGAAATCAATGTGCATCAAGCCTACTCATGCTAAATGACACAACTGTGCACCAGCATTATAATTTGTCTGATTCTTGGAAAACACTCATTTGTGTAATTACAGTGTTCGTCAGTACTTGATAATCATATCTTACTGAGATGTAAAGAAGTGGCAAAATAACTGATTCAGACTGTAATAAGGGAGCTGCTTTTAAGAAGCAGACACGCCGATAGTACTAGCTCCATTAAACCCAAACTCACTAACCAGAATGCTATTATTAAACCATTGTGTCACAGTTTATCCCCCTACCTGTCCTCTCACCTGACTCACTTCCTTTCAATATGCAACTCCCCTTGTCACCGATGTCCTTGTTGGTGTGTGTGTGTGTGTGTGTGTGTGTGTGTGTGTGTGTGTGTGTGTGTGTGTGAGTGAGGTGTCAGCATTTTATCAAGAATCGTTCAGCTGATGGCCTGTCACCCCACCTTAAGGACGTGGTGAGGAGAGGCGAGGCTCACCTTTGCCACGGCTGACATTTTAATTTGTCACTGTTGGACGTCCTGTTTCCGTCAATACTACATCAATGCATCAGAACAAACGCCATGGGACACAATGGGATTTCTGGGTTCAATATTATTGATACGCACCTCTGATTAAGGCTTCACTGCTGCAGCTGCAGAGGTAGACGGCCCGGGCCTAAAGGTGTGTCTGGGGAGAAGAATGGGAAGAGTGAGATGACAACAGATCACACCGGAGGAGATAACACAAAGGTCAAATCTTTCAACGTATAAATCTCCATTAAAGTACAGGCACGTGAGGTCATTAAGAGGCCAGCAGGAGAGTTACAAGAGTTTCCCAAAGCAATGCTTCATTTCAGTGGAAGATCTTTATATTTCAGCATGCTCTGCTCATATGAATTCACGGGCAGCTAACCAATGTCAGCGCTGCATATCTTCACAGCAGTGACTCACATGTGTTTCATTTAATCTACGGTTCAAAAAGGCAAAGTTTAAATTATTTACTCTTATGACATGACAGTCTGAATATTTCGGTGTCTTCAACGATTACGTTTCCAGAATTAGATTTGCTGTTTCAAGAAACACTAAAACAAACAAAAACAATTGCTTGGACAGGAAGAACAAGTTTTGATCATTTGGGCACCTCGGTCAAGAATTCAATTCCAAGTATCTATTTTAGATAATGTGATCTTCAACAAGACAAAGTGTCTACAGCCGTGCTAGCGGCTCTGTAAGACACAACAGTCCTTTGAGCTAAATGCAAACATCAGCACTCACATGCTCACAATGAGAATGTTAAAATGCAGATTAGCAGGTGTGATGCTTACCATGCTTACCATCTTATTTTAGCCTGTTTGCTTGCTAACATTTGTTAATTAGCACTAAAAGTCCAGCACAGACTGATGAGAGTGCCATTAATTTGCGTGCATATTATAGTATTGGACAAATGAAAGATATGTTCTAATGATGGCACTTGTTGAGACATTTCACTCTAAACAACAAATTGTTCGTTGGTGGCGTTGGAGGAAAGATCAGGTGATCACTTAAGTAATTTTGATACACTGTCTATTCCAGATTCACAACTTGTTAATTGTCATTTATTCTGCAAGAGAGGCAAACATTTGCTATTTATAACCTCTTAAATGTGTGGATTTCCTTTCGTTTTATATCACTGTAAATTAAATATGGTGTCATCTTGTGAAATTTTGATGGGCATTTCTCCCCAATTCCTTACATTTTATACAAAGAAAAATAATCCACAGATTTATGGATAGAGAACATAATTGGACCCCTACAATGACCTGAATTGTCTATTTCCAAATGTGGCATCATGCAAGTATCTATATTTTCTTGAAAAAAGTGTTCACTTCTCCAACTCTCTTAACAGACACTGATTCAAAAACACACACACACACACACACATTTATGCGTCTTTCCCCTGGCTAGGACGGTCATTAAGCCCTCATAGTGGCGTCCGTCAGTGAGGCCGAGACACCTCTCCCAGGCGTCAATACAGGTTTGGCACACCTTGGCCCACGGTGCCCTCTGAGACCCCACCACTGTCCTGCACGTGTCAGCAGAAACAGAAGCCACTGTGTCAGGCTGGTCGGTTCCCTCCATCCCTCCCGCCCTCCCTCCCTCCCTCTTAAGCCCTCCATCCATCCCTCGCTCCGTCCGGTCCCAGGGGCAGCAGGTCAGTCCTAATTGTATGCTAATCAGGGCATTGCGCACGTCTCTCTAACTGCTGACAATCGATGGGTGACATCAAGGTATTGTAGCCAATGCAAAAGAGAGCCTCCGGAGTAAACAAGGAGGACAGGATGTGGATGCAGAAGAAGTGCCTGTCGGGCTGCCTGAATGGCTTTCACTCTGTGCACTATTTTCACATTTTATTTACAGGCAGATCTTTTATTCTATGGCCATATACATGAAGATGTTTTTTGTTTTAACTTGCTCAGAGGAAATGTTACAGCATGAACTTGACCTATGTTATCAATCCACTACATACAACCGATAGTTTTCTTACTTACAATGAGTCTGGCATGATGCGGCAACTGTGAGTGAATGATGCTGCAGACTCAAGGTCTCCATCCACTACAACTGTAGTGTCTCACCATTTGCCTCTTGTTCCGTCACTTTCTCCCTCTCTCTGTCCAGACACATCATGATGACTCTCCGCCATAGCTCCAGTAAATCTGTTCTGACTTCCTGTTAAACCAAAACTGGCAGTTCTAAATGAATGAAACGTGGAAAAGCAGAGATGACACAGAATCTCATGAATAAATCCCTCAATATGGGTTGTGGGTTTGTAATAAGCTACTCTGTATGGGCGTATGTGTTTGTTTGTGCATGTGTTATTGCTTACGTGAGAACCTGAAAGTGTGAATGCGTTTTCCCATGTGTCGGTGACGAGAGCATGCACATGTTCACAAACTTTTTATTTGAACTGCATTAATGGCCTCAAGCGCACGTACAAATCTTGATAATGTACGTATAGCAAAGGTACAACCTGTAATTTGAGGGGAAATATTAACAGGAAAGATACAATAGAGCGGATAAACATGATAGAAGCTATCAGCAAATGTAGGAAAATCCTGTAAAGAAGTATTAAATACGCACATCATGGCTACATCCATCATATCGTGGTGTACAGACTAAAGCTAACGCTACATGTGTTAGGTAAACAGTCAACATGCTCACCAGTCCATGAACCATGTGAAAGATATGGAATAAAGAACAGACTAACAACCCCCACATCAGATAAAGAGCAGGACAAAGCTGCTAACATTACCCTTAAATATAGTAGCATCCTCGACCGGCTCCCACACAGCAATGGAACACTACACAGTGGATCTATAATCACTTATAACGCAACAAAATAATGTAGTTAGCTAATGAAATGCTAACTCTTGGCTTTGTTAGTAAAGCTAGGTTACTACGGTACTGTAGGTAGTAAGCTAGTTAGTCAGACATGCTAACGTTTGCAGCTTATGTTAGCAGACAAACACACGGTTTAATCCATGCTTCACATTTTTGCTGTGAGTAAAACCAGAAGCAAACACACCTGGAATGTTGGCAGTAATCCCTCACTGCACAAGAAACACTTGTGCAACAGTTGAGGTAATCATTTAACAGTTTTTAATCTTAGTTTATTCTCAAACCTGAGCATTCATTAAAAACCTGTAGGATTGTCAGGCTGCTCTTGTTTCTTGCCCCATTTTATTGTGACGTTAACTTGGTGGGAATAATTGTATTATTACCAAATTTGAAGGATGGCCAAGAGAATCAAAATAAGATCTAAACTGTAATTATCATTTAACCATCTGTGCATGCTACACCTAAAAACCACTTCCTGCCCTTTCATCTACCTCCATTTCCCTTCTCGTTTCCCCACCCGGTGAAATCTTTTACTCTGTTGCCCCACCATCTTTTCTATTCCTTGCACATCTCTGATCCCAAACAATTATCTCCCAAATCCCTCCCCAACTCCTCCTCTCCTCTTTCTACCCATCTCTCTATGTGTCGTCATTTATCCACCTCCCTCTACCACGACAGGTCACATGGTTCTCTCCCTCTACCGCGCCTCTTTCCCCTCATCCCGTCCCAGAGGCCTCCTGATAACCGGGTCAGTGTAATCCCGCCATACGTAATCTCTAGATTAATCCTTTCAATCTCCCACGATTAAACACAAAAAGATGTCCGAACAAGAGCTGGAAAAATTACGGCCCATTGCGCAACAGGCTCCATGGTTGCTTTGGGAAGAGAGTGGAGGGGTGAGGAAGAGGAGAAAAAGGTAACAAAAGAGAATTTGGTTTTGCCTGGGGGGGTTCATTCCAAAATCTGTACATAAATTCAGCTGCTCTAATCTGTGTGTAAACACCTGATCTCTGCTGGTCTTCCCCCATGATTGTAGACTATATGACTGAGTATTGTTGGGGCAACAGAAGGACTGAAACAATGGATTAGGTGGGATGTCTGTATTCAAGTGGAGGAGAACAGGGTGCATTTGGGTTAACAATGCAGAGATCTTCACCATCACTCACTAGTCTTTCATCTCTCTATCCCTTTAACCCCCCTCCCTGCTTAAGGAGGCAGCGCATAAATCCCTTCATCATGACACTCTGTTCAACATCTGCATCGTTATTTGTATAAAAGACCTCTGTGTTGTAAAAACAACAACCCTATGTACACAGACAGAATGAAAATCATGTCCAAACTCAAATCTTGCCCTTAAAGAAAAAAAAAAAGGGGTGAACTTTTTGTTGCAAGTAGTGAAAGAAAAGCTCCCCAATGTGAGGGCCTTCTGTCACCCCAACGCTACAAACAAGGTCACAGACATGACTACACAGACTCAGCTACTGTGTCCATGTGTTCGCTGCTGCCGTAGAGATGGCCGAGGGCCAGACCACATGTGTTCTGGAGACGGCTGGATCTGGACCCTGAAGGGGAGTCGGGGCGATGTGACATGCTCCTGTTAGGAACGCCTGGATTCCCTGCTGACAGCGGCACAGCAGAACCGACCCGACAATGCCACTCTGGATCGATCCCACAAGGACAAAGCAGCTGCTTTGAGAGAGAGATGAAAATGGCGCCGGTGACTGGCCCACTGGTGACTTCTCTGATATCTACTTCTCTGGATTCTAGCAGCTGCTCTGATCTTTGCAGATTTAACTAAATTACAATGAAAGGATGGTTGGTGATATTCTATTTTTTTATTATTGGCACCAAATCCCCTGACAAACCAATCAATGAATGGATGAATTTATCCTGCTAACAGTATTGTTTCCTTAGACCAGCATTGTTGTTCAAAAACTATTAAAAACACACAAATGAGCCACACCATGTTTCTTATTACTCTATTATGAACAACACGGGCACTGTAGCTTATTTTAAGTCAATCCCACATACAGGCTTCTTCTATCAAGTTGGTGACGTTTAACCTGCAAAGGTTAAATAAAGTTGACTTGACTTGTGGGAAATGGTGTCCATTAAAAGCTGCTAAAACCAGAAATATTACATAAATTATCATCAATCATTATTACAAATATCTGTGTGAATCGGAATGAGTTTTTTCTTACTTGAACCTGGAAGTAGCAGATGTACAAATGCATTGTTGGTTTGGACAATAAGAAAACAGAGAACATAAAATATGTCCATCCTGAAACTTGGTAATTCCAGTGACTGTATGACAGTGTAGATGTGATTGTTACTCTATAGATTAGTCAGAGTAACAGGGACATTGTTTCTGGATATTACTTTAGGATGTTTTTTCATTGCAGTGAGAGGTTAACCAACCCTTTAACACACACACACACACACACACACACACACACACACACACACACACACACACACACACACACACACACACACACACACACACACACACACACAC
>JAVQJD010098381.1:0-16227 GCA_036023655.1 Nannoperca australis | reverse complement strand
CACGTTTTGATAGGGACAGACTGAACAATGTAGAATCTGCACACCGTTCCATCAACTCCCTTGGCTCCAACAATACGTCAACAAACACAAACCAGAGGGCAGATCAGTCTTTTTTTTTTTTTTTTTTTTTTTTAATTTTTACTCTTG
Organism: Nannoperca australis; assembly: GCA_036023655.1. Taxonomy (NCBI): domain Eukaryota; kingdom Metazoa; phylum Chordata; class Actinopteri; order Centrarchiformes; family Percichthyidae; genus Nannoperca; species Nannoperca australis. Next base: position 16,080 of record JAVQJD010098381.1, on the reverse strand, counting down.
TAGATAAGATACCAGATAGCCAGAGCCAGCTAACCACCTGGTGTTTAGACAGCCTGTAAACTGAGTTGCATATATGAGCAGAGAACCTATTCATGTCACAGTTTACGCACAGATTGTGCACATCGAAAAACCTTAATGTAACCATGTGTACATTTTACACATTATGCAAACATTGAAAGTGAAGCAGAATATTGATAATATTGGGGAGACTTTTATCAGTGTTTGAACCTGCTGCACACAGTTGGACTTTGTGTATTTCTTCACAAGACATTTTTGTAGTGTACCTTTCTTTAACTGTGTTGCAGTCCAAGCAAGCCATGTGAGGCAGGTCTGACTTTAACCTCTTGGCTGGTTTGTAGCCCTGTTGAAGGTGGGGTGGTGGTGGCCAGCCAGGTGCCTGTGAATCCTCGCCCAGTGTGGAGTGCGATGTGGAGCAGAATGAAAGCCTTGTGTCAGAACTGTTTGGTTTCTAAACATTCTGCTGGAAGCTCCACACACCTTTCCCCGCCTTTTGATGCCTGCTTTAGGCTTACACAGATGTGTGTGTATGTGTGTGTGTGTGGGGGTTTTATGCATCCTTGGCTGACAGATATACATTTCTTTGAGTTGCGGAGTGTGTCCCAGACAGGCCACAGTACCAGCTCCTGCCTGCCAAATCTAACACTTGAATAACCACCTTACCTTTGCAGTATTACAGTATGTTTTATTCCCCTTTAACTCTTCCTCTAGCTCTGGCACTCTTTTTCAGTGCACTTCTATCATCCTGGGGAAATTCAGGAACATTTCCCAGAGTTCATTAGTTCCCCAGTTTTCCTCCCACAGGATATATAGAAATGTATGGTGGTCATGCTGACTGTGTGTGTTTGATTTTGGGTGTTCCAGTCTCCACCAGTTTATCTTGGCAACTGTGCACGACAGTGCCATGAAACCAAAATCAGACTGTTGGATTGAGTGTATCCACATTGAGAGTACTAGAATTCAGTTTTGGAGGTTCTCCTTTCAGTTTCTATCCCACTTTTTTGAGAGGTAAGGGTCTCCCCCTTTCTCTCTCCCATCCTATATATAAAGGGCTTATTGTCATTTAGCTCACTAATTACCTCAATGAACTAATTTTAACATGGATAATGAGAGAACACACACAACAAACAAACACACCCATGTGATGAGCACACACAAACATCCACACACACTCTTCTGTGAGCCTAACGAGTGGTGATTAGTGGGTCTCAGCTAGGCGTGGTTAGGCTGTGTAACATCATTCTGCACTGTGGACTCTGCTAATTCACTTCTCTTTATCTAATTACCCAGGGTTCGCACAAACACACACATACACACGTACACACACTCGCACCAATACACCTCACACACACCACCTGCATATATCTTTCCTGCAGATATGCAAAGTGACCTCATTATTCCTGAGGTATCCATTTATATATTTATATTTTAATCTGTTAATAAACAGCCCATTGTCCTCAGGATACTGAGGCTGGTTGCTACATCCAGGAATATTGCTTATTACTTTCCCTCTAGAGACACATTGTGTAAAAACATCTTTTCCACATCCTTGCCTGCTGTTGCATGCTGTCATACACACATAGTGTATATGAGAATGGTCTTAAAAATAGTCCATAGTATATTAAAATATGGCGTTCTCTGCAATGTCATGGGGGCCAAGTGAATGTATGAAGGTCCCATACCTTCATAGATCAATAAAGTAAGGAACAATATATAGTTATAAGCGATCATGTCACTGATTTAAATATTTAGGCAGCTTTAATAGCTGTGAATGCATGACAGTAAACGGTCCTCTCTGCTGCTGCTGTTTTTAACATGTAGACCAACAGCTATAACAAAAAACTGACATCCTGGTTATGATGCCATATTGGCATTCTGTATTACACTGGCTGACTCAATTTAGTTTAGCACATATCCACCTTTTTGTTCCTGCAGACCCAAACAATTGTTTTCAGTCCTATAGTCTTTAGGACCCAGAATTCTGCTGGTTTTCTACCCTACCAGCTAGTTAATTTCCTTTAATTGCATTCACTGTGCATCCCAGGTGTGATTCAGTCCCTCATTACATGGCTAGAATAAAAATCAGCATGGCTCTGTGACTCAAGCATCGGCAGAAACCCCCTCTTCTGAAGCATATGCTTTTAGGGGAAAAATTTGAATCTTATTGTTCATGTTGGTGTGGCTTTCATTTTGTAGTGAAATTTGTATTTTTCCCATTTCTTTTTGTTTAACAGCAGGACGAGATTTTTGACTTATTGTGTGTGTCTGTGGATGACGTAAGAAGATAACAGGGTGTCTGGGCTTGGGATTGGAGGGTGTGTGTGTGTGTGTGTTTGTGTTAGAGAATGTGCAGTTATTCCTGGCATAGGGACAGCCTGTGACTCAGAGATAATGGTTCTCTGTAGAGCGTGTGTGTGTGTGTGTGTGTGTGTGTGTGTGTGTGTGTGTATTATATAGAGTATAGCTATATCCTGATGATGTGTGTGTGTTTTTGTGTGTGAAATAAAGAGAGACTGCGAGTGGATCGTGCACACGTGCTATTTGCTGGGGACCACTGTCGTACTATTCAATCAATACCCCAGCACACACACACACACGCCTCTGCACCCTAAGCACCCATGGGAGTTGCCTGCTTTCATTAAGTAGGCCTGCTGCTTCTTTCTGGTGTGGTGGGGGTGGGGTGGTGTGTGGGAATTTTGAGAAAAATGAGAGAGAGATACATTTATGAAACGATGTCCAGCTAGTTTAACGTAGATACATCTGAAAACACACTTTATATGTGAAATCTTGCATCCACATTAACAATTTTAGGAGGTTTTAAAAGCCTTTCTGTACCCACTCGAGACACACTGAAGAACATTTCTGTCTCTGTTGTCAGTTGGACAGCTAAAGGAGTATGAAAGCGATTTGATTGTGTATTATAAATGCTACTTGTTAACCAAGATGAACAGTAATTCCTCCTCTGCTGTGCTGAGATGTCAATGAAACCACTCTTCTATACTTGCGAACGTCTCTGACAACATAAACATAAGTACAGGTTTATGACAACAGCTGTATTGCGCTTTGCTTTGAAGTATAAAATGAGTGAACACAGACTGAGGCAACAGCATGTTAACATTACTGCCCCAAAAGCTCAGTTTTGGATGTAACAAATGCCGGCTTAGTATGGATGGAAGGACTAATGGAGAGTTACAGATTTGTTGTCTAATTTAGCCAACCTAGCGTAAGCACCTGCATGTTTGGTAGTGACCCATTGAAACTATTTTAAACCTGCCTTTGGACCAAAAAAACTTGAGACACACACACACACACACACACACACACACACACACACACACACACACAGGTGAGGTGGATGGGGTTACCCTACAGACCATGTGCAAATAGAAACCCCACCAACTGTGTTAGCCTCGCTCGTCCCTTTATCTTCACTCATTTATCGCAGTGCACAGTGATTAAGGGCTGAAGACCAAATAAACGGATGAGTAGACAAGAAAGAAGTACTCAAAGAAGAAAGAAGGAAGAGGGGTGCAAGATTTCATCTGACTCCTCCCTCTGTTGCTATGACAGCAGGTTGTGTTGGCATGCGCTGGAGTTGGCACTGCCCTCACCTCTGGCATCAGGGCACCCTAGGGTGTGTGTGTGTGTGTGTGTGTGTGTGTGTGTGTGTGTTTGTATCCAAAAACAACACATTTGAAGAGAGCATTTATTTTGTTTACAACCCATTCTTTGTGGAATCACGTGATCTTTTTGTCCCAACAATGAGATTTGTGTCATTTTTTTTCCATAGTGTGGATTTTACATTGGTATGAAAAAACCCCACAATATTTTCAGAATAATATTAGAAGAATAAATATTAACAAACAATTTTTGCTGTGTAGACTTTATTTCACGCCACTCTTACTTACTAATAACTTATACTCAGACAAGTTCTGCATTGTGTTGCAACACCTCTCATACTAGCTGAAAGTTGTATGTCTATATGTCTATATGCCTATATATTTGCAATGGCTGTAACCAATGATTATTTTCATTATCAATTAATCTGACGAGTATTTTCACGATTAATTGATTAGTCTGTAAAATGTAAAAGACGTCTTCACATTGCTTCTTTTGTGCAACCAACAGTCCAAAACCCAAAGACTAATTTTCTGTCAGAAATGACAAAGAAAAGCAGCAAATCCTCACATTTAAAACATTTTACATTATTGCTTGAAAAATGACTGAAAAGATGAATTCATTATCAAAATAGCTTTTGATTGACTAATTGACTAATCATTGCAAGTCAAATTTTTGTGCGTAACAGTTGAGAGTGACAATAAGAGGGGTGAGTTTCCTTAAATTGAATACGAGAAAAAACATGTAAGACAGCATTTTAAAACAAAGGTGAAATATAGATGAGGGTAGATCTAATTAGTTTAGTTAATGGATCAGACTATGAGGACATTGTCAGTTAATAATAATAATGATTTTTGTACTGAGGTTATATCCCAAAGACCATTGCGTGTTTATTCTAGTATTATTCTGTGCTTTAAATTTACTCACATTATTAGAGAAACATTCTGATCACATCTGTGTGATATCTGGTTCAACTGTATGTATTTATATTCCTCATACCTATCCAGTTAGTGTGCCTCTGTGTGTGTGTGTGTGTGTGTGTGTGTGTGTGTGTGTGTGTGTGTGTGTGTTTGTCAGCCAAGGGGCCACTTTCTCTCCCTGGCCAGACGGCGCTCTCACCACTGGACAGATGGCCAACACCCTCCCTCTCTTCTTCATCTATGCCTCCTTCTATCCCTCTTCCTCTCCTGCAGACCCCCAAACACCCCATCACCTCATTCCCTCGCTCCCCACCTCCCAGCATCCCTCTCTCCCTCTCTCCCATCACACCTCTCCCATAATAAATCAGAGTGGGATGGAGCCTGTGCCGTTCACTGGCAAACACACTTTCTCTCTTAAACTTGTGTTTTACTGGATCTGAAATAATCTCATGGAAATCCAGTGGGTCGGTGTGTGATTGTACCTGTGCAGATATGCTGATGCTGAGCTGACAGACACTTGTCTAATAACAAAATCATGTAAAAGAAACGCCAAGAATAGCACATCATTATAGAGACAGAAATTTTCTGCCACTTACGCACACAAAATGACGTTGGAAGCACAACGACAATCAGAGCTTAATCCTTTTTGGCCCATAACTGCACTCGCTTAAAGAAGTACATTTTTTATTAAAAGTAAGGCAAGGCAAATTTATTTATATAGCACCTTTCATACACGGATGCAACTCAAAGTGCTGTACAGAGAAAAGGACAAAATGGACGTAATTGATTCTGCATAACGGCCAACTTTTCAAATTAAGTAACGAAGATTTAACTTTACTGAGTGACCCCTTTTAATATTTTTATGCTCTGTATAGAATGAATCCAACCAGGTTTCAGTTTTACACTCTCATTTCAGTCGACAGAGTGGTTGATTCCGCTCTACGGTTGATCTGAGGGCTGTGATTAATGATCTTGCTGTATCAAATTGCTTTTATTTATTTTTTTGCCCTTTTTGCACTGGCATCTTGTTCTTAATGCTCCTCATTACTCATGATACTTACAGTGTTGGACTGATTGGGTTTTGTTATAGTGGTTGGTCTAGTAGATTGGGTTTATGTTGTCTGAGTGTTGGACTCTGTGAGGTTACATAATTTGAGACAGAAGGCAGCTTTGCAACAAAGCAGAGGGCACAAAGCAAACAATTCTTTTTCTTCACTGCATCTGTATCCATAACTCGTTCATGATTTACCTTCCATACCTACCTCACTTTTCAACAACTTTCCCATCAGACTTTGTTTTTATCCTTCATTTCATTCCTCATACTGACTTTATGTCACTCTCTCCTTTCCTTTCTCTTCCCTCTGGTGACTCCTCTCCTCTTCTCTTCCTTTCCTTTCCTCTGCCCACCGGTGTCTTCAGTGTCAGTCCTATTGGATCCTCTGCGTTTATAATGTGATAATAAGGTGTGAAAATGGAGACACAATGGAGCAGTGAGGATTGGGCCGACACAGCCTTCCACTGGTCCCCTCTCACACTCTGCCTGTCTGCTACCAGGACACACACGGGTCACACACACACACACACACACACACACACACACACACTTTCATGCTAGAGTGATGTTCCACACACACCGTTCAGTCAAGTTGCACATATAATTAGTAAAACATAGCTGGAGAAGAGGGAGGACAATAAACATGTCATGATTTTTGTTTAATTCAGGGTTTGCTGTTGATGGAGATTAAGCTAGAATGATAAGCATAGTGAAAACAATCTGGAGAACTTGCAGCTGGTAACAAAAAAACAAGCATGAGGTTAACACATTTAATTCATGGTTCTGTGTTGTGCATTTATTCAGGAGTCCCGGCGTCCGACAGAGAGGTGGAGCCCAAAGAAGGTCAAGGGGCGGGCGCTGATGACGGAGAACAAGAGGAGCACGATGACCGCGATGACAGAGATCATGACGATGACCTAGATGACGAGTCCATCTTCACCTGTGACAACTGTCAACACGACTTTGACTGTCTGGCTGAGCTCACTGAACATAGAACCAACCACTGCCCAGCTGGTAAGATTGTTAATGTGGATACTCGTGTTTATTCTTACTCATCAGGCTCACATCACCACTCTACTGTGTGTTTTTGACCTTTTTCACAAAACAGAGCAGCTAAATGTCCAAAATCATGATATGTCAAGGATAACTATTGCACTTGGAGTCATATCTTCATTAAACGATGTCTGATTTAAGGGTAAAAAAGGTAATAGGCGGGGGAACCAAAACAAAGTAAAAGGAAACTCAGCTGTGTGTAATCAGAAGAGGTACATTTATTATGTCCTCACCTAAGGAGAAGTCATTGGTTTGCTACAACAAATGAAGACATTTTCAGAAAATTAAACTCAAAGAAATTTTAATCAGTACTGCTAAAGTTCCTGGGCGACTCATGCCCTCCCCTGTTTCTGAATACCTATAGCTATTGGATTCAGTTATACTCATGTGTCCCCACAGGGACAGACTTGTGCAGACACACACACACACACACACACACACACAAAAGCGGTTATTAGTACTGGTGTAATTAATGGAGGGGCTGAAAGGAACGCGGCAGGGGCATCTGGTTCCTACAGATTAATCCAAACGCTGGCTTAACAAGAAAACACACACACACATGCACACACACTGTCTTGTCACTGCAAGGCAGTCTGCCTCTTAGCGTTTGAGAGTGTGCGTGTTTGCTTTTGATAGGGGGATGAAGAAATTGAAAGGGGAGGTGGAGGGCTTTGTTTAAACTGGTAAAGATAGTGTTTCCAGAGACTGTGTAATGTAGACGGTAAGACCCCTGCCTCAGCAACCTCTGATTCACCCGCTGGCTTGACATCCAATCCCACCACAGTCACTGGTCTTAGGTCTCATACAGTCTTAGAGAGATGCTCGGAGATGCAGTGATACAGGAATGATGTTTGGTTTGAAATAATGTAGAGAGACGGAGAGGGATGACAGTCGACGGCACAAAAGTCCCTGGCCTGTACAGCGCAATCATGTCATGCAGGATACATCTTAAACACTGGAGGATCCTGCTGGTCTATTTAAACTGGAATTTTCAGGAGTTACATGTAAGTCATATTTATACAAACAATGGGAATACTACAGAACTAGGCTCAATATTATGATTTACTGTACTTTCAGATATAAAGCTTTATATCTGATATATGTAAGCCATGATGTAACTTAACATACATGAAATTGCTTTCTTTAAAAAAAAAAAATCCCGTTCATGATTTTAAATGTTATCTTGCCTGGTTTGTATCCTTCTCTTACCTGACCCACACACAAACACACACACACTGACATAAACACACATACACACACACACAGACAGAATCACACCGCCAAAAGCGCAGGGCTGCTGTCAGAGCACGGGATGTGGCCTGTGATTTCAGCACAGTAGTCTGGGGAGGGCTACATGTTGCTGAGCGAGAAAGCACAGGGAGGGGAGGGAGGGTGAGAGGGAGCGCAGAAGAAAGAAATGAAATGAAATGATAAAACATGTTTTTCCCCGGAGAAAGAGTGGTTGAGATTGCAGAGTAATCCCCCAGCTCGGTGGGATGTGTGTGCACTTGCATGCAGGGGTTTGTGTACGTTCATCTGTGTGTCGCTGTGTGCTATTGTGTGTATGGTTGTGCATGCGTACGCAGGAGAGTGTATGTGTATGAAGTCAGTGGTGGGACCACAGCTTTCTGGTTATTATTGAGGAGAGGGCTAAATTAAAACACATGGACTAAAGAATCCTTTTAAGTTCTCTGGTAGAGACCCTGGGGATTTTGTAGGAGGCCATGGGACGCACGCACACACAACACACAACACACAACACACAAAACACACACAGCCTACTGGGGATAAACACACGCCACTCTGGATCTGCATGAGAGAGTTAATGTGTTCATGCATTTTGTAGTTTGATGGTGTGTGTGTGCATTTGTCCCTGAGCAGAAACCAAACAACTCCGACATCAGCCATCTTGGTTTGGGGTGACAGACGGGAGCCATCTTGCCAGAAGTAGCTTACTGTGATGTATGATTTATTATGACCAAAATACATATAGAAGTGGAACCAAAACCAAAATAAGTCTGTCATCACTCTAAAACATTGCCGGGCCAATACTGATTTAAACACAGATTTGTGGCAGCAGGGTTCACTTATGAAGCCAGGACTCACATTCACATGCAGGAACTAACCACACCTGACGACTTGATGTTCTGTAGATACAGGATTCTGTAATTGTAGCTTTTCTTCTTCCCAATTATAAAAACAGTTTTGCTTTATGTATAGAGTTGTAATTTTTGTTAATTTTAACATGAGGCTATAGGTCTTTGAAATCCTCATGATTTGTCAGAGCATTTACACTCTATATAGGTGTAAATGATGTAAGTTTGAAATGTTTAGTAAATATACATTGTGAGAAAATACAAATTAGCACTTTGAACATATAAACATTGTTTTTATTACAACTCCAAACAGAGAAAACACAATATTCCTTTCCTTTTTTTGCATGGAATTCAATTAAATGAAGTTCTCCTATGTGACATACAGTAAGTGTTCATGCAGTACAGCCTGCTGCAATTATAACAAATTGCCACAACATGACATTTTAAGTTTTTGGTGCCAGTGTCTTAAAGTTGTAGACATGGTGTTCACTGTCCGCTGTCAATTATTACCTTATATCTGATGAACAAATGTGCGTCCCAGGTGCAGGTTTGATATCTGTGTTAGTTAGCACTGAATTCTCTGCAGAAAAAGCGCTGGTATCTGTAATGCTAACTATACTGTTGTAGCAAATGGGTCCCAAGTTAGCAGCTAGCTGCGGCTATAACACTGAATGGGTCCCAGGTGCGAGAGTGAAGCACCAAGTAATTCAGTGCCACTCTAACAGAAGGCCTATAAAGAGGCACCATTAATTTGAGTGGGAATTGGACAAACACGCGCACGCACGCACACACACACACACACACACACACAGGCACAGATCAATGACACATAAATGTGTGTACACCCACTCAAACATGCACATAGCGACAGACCCCACACATCTGGTTAATGTAATGCCACATTAATGTTCATGAGCCTGACTGCTCAGCTGGTGTGTGCGTGTTTGTGTGTGTGTGTGATAGAGATTGTGTGCTTCTTTTACAATTTAATTCTTATTCCGTTCTACTGCAGCTTTAAGCCAGTGTGATGGCTCTGCTTTTAAATTGTGGATAAGATACTCGGGGTGTGTGTGTGTGTGTGTGTGTGTGTGTGTGAGTGAGGAGTGATTTAACTGACACAGTGGTTCCTCCCTGTGTATCTGGTAATTATATGTTGCTATATCTGGTTATTTAGCTAGCTCACAAATTATACTTTTACCAATAGTGATACTCATGGTGGGATACCTTTATGCAGAATTTCTTCAGTACTTAGAGCTCCACAGTGTTTTTCACAATAACTGTAAATGGCAGTACCCATTGTACAAGAGCTCACTGTAGTATTGCCTGATATTCTGAACCATTGCACATGGTATAGAGGCCCTGGGTGAACTCACTCGCTGAGGTGTATAGAGTGTGTATATGTGTGATGTGTGTCTACTACTTTTAGTACACGTGAGTCCATATTGTGTGTGTGTGTGTGTGTGTGTGTGTGTGTGTGTGTGTGTACAGTATGTGTGAGAGAGAGACGAAGCAAGTGAGAGTGTGAGTCGGGGGAGTGTCGATGGGTCTCAGTAGGAGTCAGAATGTGGAGCAGATGCTCCCTGAGGAGAGGAGGAGCGGAAAAAAACCTCCTGCAGATCAAATGGAGAACATTCTCTGGCCCTGCTCTGCCACACGAACACACACACAAACACACACTGACATACACATCCCATGAGGGAATCCCGAAAGCTATCTTACCGTCCACACCATGCCAAGGTTGGGTCAATGTGACGCGTATAGAGCTTTAAACACTCTCACCCAGCGTTGTTAAAACCGCTATGGAGGCCCCGTGTTTGTGCAGCCGCTGCCCATTTACTTTAGTTCTATATATAAGCTGCCTGACACATACACACACTTCCACAGACATGTCAACAGTGTCCACACACTCATGCTAGGTGTGAGCGAGAAGGAGACAAGAGGGCGAGAGATTGTTAAATATGTCAGTAAAAACCACTTGAGGCGGAAGAGGAAGTGATGTGAAGGTGGGCACCAAGTAAACGAGGAAGCTGTCAGTCAAGGCAGGGGGGTGGAAACTGGCGCTGTCAGTGACAAATAGCAAGTCATTAACCCAGCTAGTCACTTCTTAGATGGGGAGACAGTGTGGGTGGAAAATGGTGTGTGTGTGCAGGGAGAAAGCCAGATACTGTGCATATTCTTTCCGAAGGTATTTGTGAGGTCTCTGTTAATTGAGCACATACAGCTGCACTCTCGTCTATTCTCTTTCCTCTCTCAGCGGGGGAGAGGAGAGATTACCAGGGAGCCTGTCTAGTTGGGAGGGAGGGGGAGACAGAGAAGGAAATGAAGGAAGAAAAGACGAGGAGTGGAAAGGAATAACGGCAGATGAAGACAGGTGAGGAGGTGGTGGAGGAGGAGGAGAAGGAGGGCTGGACAGTGGAGGTAAGGTTTAAAATGTGCAGAGAGGAAGTGAAAGATGGGGGGGGGGGCATGGAGGAGAGCGTGTCTGTTAGTGCAGGGGCCCTTGGGTGACTGGTTTGCCTCCCGCGGGACATCTCCCCACTGCAAAGCTCTCACCGTCTGTTGAAACCCGTTGTCACGAGCGCGCGCACACACACACACACACACACACACACACACACACACACACACACACACACACACACACACACACACACCAAACACACTATGGTGTCTGTCATCAGGATAGCAGCTGAGTCCTGTGAGGCCAAGACTCTTATTAAAACCACAGATCACTTTCTACAAGAGAAGCAGAGCAGGAGCAGTAGGAGGGGTGTAATCTGAAACAAAATTACAGACAGCCTCCTGCACTCTGGCCTGCCACTGATAGTGTGTGTGTGTGTGTGTGTGTGTGTGTGTGTGTGTGGATGTGTGTAGGTGTATATTTCTAGTCTGGTAGCTGCTGTTGATTGACAAAATAAATATGCTCTTGGTTGTTTCCTTTATCTTCCCTTTTTTAATTTTTCTCATTGGCTTCCATCCTCCAGCTCCTGTCTTTTTTCCCTCTCCCTCCCTCTTGCCCTCTTCATCACCATGTGCCCCTCTTCCCTCCTTCTGCCCCCACCCCTTTCCCTCTGTGTCTCTGTACCCGGGGGTGGCCTGAAGATTCCTGTGCTAAGCCCTTGGCATACATACAAGTGCACAGCGCACACACAGACACAGCTGGCTGCCGCTCAGGTTTTCCAGGGAGAGAGCAGGAGCCCAGCACCAGAGGAGAGGGGGATGGAGAGAGGAGAGCAGTAGACGAAGGGAGGGGGGGTACAACATGCAGAGAGGGAGGGGGGTGGTAGGGAGGGGGTGAGACGGAGAAGGGTTGTTGTGAAGTCATTTTTCATCACAGGGTTCATTTTTCACTGCAGAGTTCTCCCACTCTCTACATCGCTCTATTTCTCTTTATCTGTCCTCTCCTCCTCCTGTTCCCCTCCCTTGATCCCGCTTTGTCTCTCTTTATCTTCCCTTTTTTATCTTTTTTTTTCCTGTCGTCCTTTCTCTCTCCCTCCTCTTCCCCGCCGCCTCTCTCTCTCTCTCTCTATCCCTCTCACCTAAACTCTTTCCGTCCTCTCTCTCCGTCTTGTCTCTCTCTCTTTCAGCCTAGTTTCTCCTTTATGAAATATGGATGGGAGCAGTTTTGGGCGCGCTGAGAGGTTTGCAGTTGGAGGGAGGGAGGGAGGGAGGGATGGAACTTGGGAACTGGAAAGGGAAGGAGGCAGGGAGAGACAGAGCGAGAGGGGAGAAGAGGGAGGGAGCTCGTGTCTCAGCAGACGTGCCTTGTGCATGCACCTAAACACCTCACTGAGCAATCTGTCAACATGTCAGCAACACATGTTTGGTAAAAAAAGAGAGCGAGCGGTTGGAAGGAAAGAGGAAAGAGGCTGGAAAAAAATCTTTCCTCCTCCAGTGGGAGTAATGGCTCCCACCAGGGCTCTGGAAATGCTTTGAATTCAGCAGATTTCTATTGCGGGGTCCTCCCCCGGGGGCTTCTTTTTACAATGCCTGCATCTCAGAAATTTGAGCCCGAGGACCCCTGGGGGCGTCCTTTCATAATGCCTGAAAATGTAGGGTTATATTGTGTGCTCTTCCCCATGGGGCTTTTATTAATACCTGTATTCAGTGCCACTGGAAATTACACAGGCGGCGCTGCAGGGGCCCGCGCTCGCTCCAGGAAGGGAGAAAGACTCTGTGGGGACGTTTTCTCTCTTCTCCTCTCTCTTCTCTTCCTTTCTTTTTTCCCCCTTCCCCCCCTCCTCTCCTCTCCCTCCTCCCCCTCTCCTCCTACTTTGACTCTCTTCCCTTTTTTACTTACTTAATGCAAGAGTGAAAAAGAAGAATTTGCCAAAGGACACAAGAAAGTGTGTTGTGTGCGTGTGTGTGTTGGCACCAGCTAACCCCCTTGTATTCAGCCCTACTTTGCTCAGAGGAAAAGAAACACTCGATTAAAAATGTAACTTCCCCTCTTTCTTCTCTCTCTCATCTCTCTCTCTCTGTCCTTGTGTGCCCGTGTGTAGATCTTGCAGAGAGTAAATATTTGTGTGTGTGTGTGTGTGTGTGTGTGTGTCTGTGTTTTATTTGGTGGTGTGTGCATGTAGACGGGGAAAAAAGCCTAAATCTATAGTCCAGTACGGTGTTTGAGTTTGCTGGCAGAGACGACTGCTTCTGTCTCCAAACGTTCATTAGAATTCTTCAGCCAAAGGGTTTGCAGCTTCTTCCTGTGTGTGCGTGTGTGTGTGCGTGCGTGCATGCGCTCTCTTATTGATCAAATATTTACACAGTCAGATTATAGAAATATACATTTACATATCTTTTGAATAAATAAATGTGTTTGATCTCCCGAGTCAGACTGTTTAGATTTGCCATTTTTAAGTTGCCCTCTGACTGTATGCAAGTCACGACTGGACATTACATTTCATCCACAACAAGAAGATCCTGTAACTGTGACTGATTCAGCTTTAGAAACACTCATGTTGTGAAACAAGGGACACGCATTGTAAGGTTTAGGTTTAAATTAGAGCGTTTTTTACGCTTTCTTAGTTTGATATAGTTGAAAACAGTCCAGTAGCTGCATTGTTTTACTTTTTTAACTGATGTAAATGTAAACCATGCCTATCTGTCACGAGCTGAAACTTATTTGTATAGAATCTCAACTTTTAAAAGTAGAAAATGAATTAATCATTACAGTAGTTTATTGAAGAAACCTTTTGGATACAACATGTCCCTTACTTTTATATTTGACAAAATAAGCAATTATAAATCATAATTTTGAGCTGTAATAAATTGTGATAGATACTCTAGATTATGCTAAAGCTAATGAAAAGTCAGCTACATTCCGACTTCATCAACTGACTCTTAAACAGGACCACTTTTGAGAAGTGCATTTATAAATGAGGTCCTTAAAATGCTTAAGATGTCTGAAATCTCAGCATGCTTATTAAAGTTGTTTCTGCATAACATGCTCTTGATGTATCTTGTCTTTGACAGCCCCCGGACCGAATTTTTACTTTCAAACCATGTGGTTGGGTAGGATCGTGATTGTAAGGTTTCAGCTAGCATGCATTTTATTTGGAGTTGATGAATAGTACAAGGTATCACTGTAGATTGTTGCCTCTTGTATATGGCAAAATTATCAATCCAATCAGGCCACAACCAGATTCTGCAAAAGAAATACCTTCAAGTTGTAAGAATAAGATAAAATAAATACAAAATACTAATGTAGCAAGTAACGGTATAACTAAACTACACTGCTGTACTCCCATTTCCAAGGTGGAATTCTAATATGTGTGTACTTTTGCTGGCGATTTGCAGTAACCCGAGCATATTTCTACCTTGTTGCAATCTGACAGGATCGTATTGGCTTCTTTCAGACCCAGCACTGTTCTTAACAACCTTTTTGAACGCCAGGGATTTCTCCCTCTGATCAACTTTTCAAACGATTTCCCCCTTGGATCGAGGCATTTTGAGCATATTTGAGCATCTTGTCACCAACATTTTCAGAGGCCAACCTACTGGTTATCTGTTGGATAAACAAACACAACACAAGTTGATGGGCTGTGATTAATGACGTCCCTCCAGAACCATTTTTGAGCACCGAGCTCCTTAATATGTTGACACAAGATATTGAAAACCATGTGAATTAAGAGATTCAAAAGCAAACAAACTCAAGGCGGGGTTTCGTATCACTCCAAGCAAAGCATGAAGGCAACAAAAGTAAGAGCAGGTAGAGATTAGTTGTGACACCAGTGGGGAACCTTGAGGGAACAGGTAAATGTTGGGGTGGCGGGGGTGTGTGACATGTAGAAGCAGCAACAGTAGCAGAAAAAAATGAATAGCAAGTTTACCAGCTTTACTGCACCGCCCAGTTAGTGACATCAAGCTCGGTCGACACATGAGCAGATTGAAGTACAACACCACTTGAGTTTGAATAAACTACTTGAGCTAGTTTACAGCTTGTTCTTTTATTTATTGATCTGTAACAATTCAACAACTACTGTCATTGCAGAAGGGTGTGAAGTGGATCTATACAGTGACCACAGTAGGATGCAGTTGATATTAAAGTGAACTCTTAAAAACCAAAATACTAAAGGCTGAAACATGAAACTTCTCATTGCTGCAAACCCTCTTTGTCCCTGCTGTACAGAGAACATACCAAATGACACCCACTGCACTGTGGAGCTGGTTACTATTTCTTCTACATCTGGCAATATGTGAAGGGTTTCTGTAAACCCAGCAAACAAAAGCACGTATGTGTAATTGATTTCTTTTTCTTTGCACACCAACATCTTCTGGACCGCACCCCCATAACTGAGTTTTTAGCAATGCGTGCGTGTGTGTGTGTCTGAATTGTGTTTCGGTTTGGGGAAGGTAGCTTTGCTTGTATATCAGTGTGTGTCTGAACATGCATGTGCAATATGTGCGCCCTTGTGTATGTATCTCTATGTCTCGGTCAGTGTGTGTGTGTGTGGATGGGTCAGTATAGAGTTGTCATGGGGCCATGTGGGGCCTCTTTCGTGTGTGTGTGTGGGGTGTCTGGATAATGAGGAACAGGCCATTCCCTTGGATTCCTGCACCCCTGCCAACAACCAGGACCCCCAGAACCTCTACCCCCCTTTTCTTTTCTTTTTTTCCCTCCCCCCCTCCTGCTGACACCTGGGACTCTTCCTTTTTTCCACGCTGTTTCTCCCTCTCTGCTTCTTCTTTCTCTCTTCCCAAGTGGAACGTGCGACCTCCCTCCATTTGATACACCTCCCCTCCTCTCTCTCTCTCTCTCTCTCTGTCTCTCTCTCTCTCTCTCTCTCTCTCTCTCTCTCTCTCTCTCTCTCTTAATTTATAT